>JAVIWB010006736.1:0-122343 GCA_031893035.1 Dermolepida albohirtum
ACGTGACCCAAGAAATGATTAGCGACCTATTACGAGCAATGGGAAAAACTCAGAAGATGAGCAAATGTATGCCACATCAATTGAATGACAGGCAAATGGATAATCGAAAATTCGCCTGTGAAATGCTCCTTCAAAGGTATCATCGGAAGTACATTTCTGGATCGAATAATGACGGGTCATGGAAAATGGATTTATTTCGAAAACTCTAAGCGCAAACAATTATGGTTGTTACCTGGCGAAGTTGGCCCATCGACTCCAAGGTTAAATCGTTTTGGTCGCAAGACAATGCTTTGTGTTTTGTGGGACCGGTGTGGCGCGGTGTATTACGAATAGTTCAAAAATGATGAAACAGTTAATACTGATCACTCCCGACAAAAAATCATCAATTTGAACCATGCATTGATAGAAAAACGTCCAGAATGGACTCAAAGACACGGTAAAGTGATTTTACAGCAAGATGAAGCACCGTTACATACAACAAAACTGGTCAAGGAAGCGTTGAAAGCACTTGGATCACACCCGCCGTACTCTCCAGACCTTGCCCCGTCCGACTATCAGCTCTTCGCGGCAATGGGACGCGCGCTTGCAGAGCAGCACTTCGCCAATTTCGAAGACGTTAGAAAATGGCTCGATGAATGGTTTTGCTCAAAAGACAATTTTTTTGGGATGACCTCCATAAATTACCTGAAAGATGGGAAAGATGTGTAGAATCAAATGGCCAACACTTTGAATTAAAAAAATTTTTTCATTTTCTTGAAAATTATATAGTTCTTTAAGAAAAAACCGGCAATGACTTTCCGGTATACCTAGTACCTATTTATTTATTGCATTTGGAAAGTTTGTGTGCGTACATTTCCGCAAAAGTTAAAGTCTTAGAATAAAAGTTTTTGCAAATTTCAATTGCTATTTTGGGTTTCTATTACATATTAACGTACGTCTGAGTGTATCGTTTGGATCCTGTACTTAATTCATGTTTTAGATACCTTTTTCCGACACCTACAATGCTAAAAATAACTTGATATTTTATTAAAGATAAAAAAAGAAATTGAGACTTTAACGGAGAATAAAAAGAAACGAAAGCATCAGTATCGGCTGTTTTAACGAAACTCTGCGGCAATTTTAAGATCATAGATTACTTCCGCCTGATTTACAACACTAATAGAATGTATTTCACCTAATCTTCTTTTATAATAAGCAAGAAAACCTATAGAATGATCTTAATTTGTCACGAAATTGCTCATAATACGTGAATTTACGCAGAACAAATTTTCAACAGCAAATAGTCTAGAAAATCATGTACGCAAGGAAATTACAGTAATAAACATGTTAATGTCTGTCCTCGTTTTATGTGTTTTAATTAAATTTCCGATTCCGGTGGATCATTTAAAAGTTACCTACCGGGAAAACGGTTTTCGACACATCAATTCGACTCGTAGTCGATCGATTCCCAGTCGAAAACAGAACTACAATGCTTTTCTATTTGCCGAGAGAGTTCGCTCGAATTTAAATTTAATTTTAATATTCCCCAATAACTTTGTTAGAGTTCGAAGTTATTAAAACTCGATTTCGACGTTGTTCAATTTCAAATTAATATTCATCAGTGATTGCGTTAGAGTTTCTTGCAAAGTGCAGTGATATTTTTCGTTGCTTAGTTTTGGCTCTGATAAATGCTTATTAAAACATAAAATTTCTAATTGTGATTTATATCATCGGTAAGATAACTTTCTTTTCATTAAATTGACAATAATTGCTAAAATGTTTACTTTCATTTATTATAAATTTGGGTTTAAACGTCTCGATCTTGTTTATTTTTTCAAATACTTTTTGTTATTTCAACATTTCTTATGTTATCGTTTCTTTGTAATGCGTCCGTGTTTTAATACACATCCTGCAGAAGGAGCAGTCTATTGATTTTGAAGGATTTTGATTTTGATGGAGTCTGTGGTTGATTAACTTAATCACTAAAGTTTGACATACGAGGATAGTTTGACAAGTAGTGAGAATGACACACAGGTGGCGCTCTAAATGGTAAAACAAATGAACTGTAATTTAGGTTGTCTATTTATATGTTTACATTCCTATATTTAGATAAATCGGTTGATTAGTTTATTTTTGACAGCTGATTGAAGAAAAAAGTAACACGTCGTTTTGTTAAAATGGAAAAAGCAGAGTATCGTGCGGTGATTAAATACTTCGTAATTAAGGGTATGAAAGCTACCGAAATAAAAGATGAGTTACGGGAAACATTACGTGAATCTGCTCCATCATTCGCCACAATAAGTAGATGGGTAAATGAATTTAAACGTGGTAATACAAGCTGTGTTGATGAAACGCGCTCTGGAGCACCAAAAATCGTGACTTCTAATTAAATGATTATAAAAATCCATAATATTATTACGCAAGATCGACGACTCAAAGTGAGAGAGACAGCAGACATGGTAAACATTTCAACAGAACGCGTACACCACATTTTAATGAAAGAATTGGGCCTTTCCAAGCTTTCGGCAAGATGGGTGCCGCGATTGCTTACGACTGATCAAAAGTTCACTCGTTTGCGCATTTCCAATGAGTGTTTGGACCTTCATAAGCCGAATCCGGTTGATTTTTGTAGGCGATTTGTTACTTGCGATGAAACTTGGATACACTACAGTACACCCGAAACTAAACAACAGTCGAAACAATGGTTAGAACGTGGTTCTGCACCTCCAAAGAAAGCGAAAACCACTTTATCGGCAAACAAGGTGATGGTATCATTTTTTTGGGATTCAAAGGGCATTTTGCTCATTGATTACCTTTAGAAAGGTACCACAATAAACAGACAATATTATGCAGAACTTCTACAAAAATTAAATGTTGAGATTCGTGCTAGGATGGCAAAGAAAAAATTGTGTTTCACCAAGACAACGCTCCCTCGCATACCAGCACAGTTGTGATGGCCAAAATTCACGAGTTGCATTTCCAATTAGTACCGCATGCGCCTTATTCGCCGGATCTAGACCCTTCCGTCTTCCACCTTTTTCCAAAATTGAAAACGGAACTAGGCGGAAAGAAATTTTCGTCTAACGACGAGCTTTTCATCTTCGTAAATGAGGATTTTTCAAGCCTTCCGGAATCGCATTTTAGAGATGGCATAAGGGAATTGGAGCACCGTTGGAATAAATGTATTGCTCTTTTAGGAGAATGTTTTGAAAAATAAAAATTATTTTGTATTTAAAAAATTCGTTTTTCTTTTCCATTCTCACTACTTGTCAAATTACCCTCGTATAGCCTCTTTCCACATTAATTTTCGTAATTCTGTATACGTATTTCGATAACTAAGTTCATCAGCAGATAATTAAGCAGTGTCGCACCTGTAGAACTACGGCAAGAAATACCCGTACGAAAAAACTAATTCCGCACACGATCCGTACCGCTGAAAGCCAAGACGCACACTGTATATTCGTTTGACATAATTTTTACAAATTGCGTTGTAACCGTAAACTAAGATAAAAAAGGAAGAAAATGAAAAGAAACGAAATATACCTACATGAATTTATTGCACTAACCCTTGTCCGTCCCTAAGAGACTGAACAAAGATGAGTTATTTGGGCCAGTGTCAGTATTCATTATTTTTGAATTGTTTTTCTGTATTTTGATTTAAATCGAGCCACTGTAGAAAATCCGGTTTCACAGAGGTGGGATGCTGAACGTGGTCATAGTATACGAATTGCTCTTGTTTTCAGTGTAAAAAATTTATCATCTACCTTTGCTCGAAACTCAAACAGTGATTCATTAGTAAAGTGTTTTTTAGTTTCACTACTTGCTGTATAATCTACGTAGATTTCTTCTTCGGCTGTTATGAGACCTTCGTATTTTGAAATGGGTCCCTAATCCATTCGTAACTTGCTATAAAGTCGTTAGCAACAAAATATATTTACAATTATTTGCCCAGATAAATGATTTTCAATGGTTACATGAACATCTTTAATATGTTGCTCTTCGTTCTTGTATGTTTTAATCACTTCATCCGCATTCGCAAATATTTCTAAGTTTTCTTGCCTTATATTTCTGCTTCACAATTCCAGTTTTCTACGGAAACCAAGATATGTACGTTTGCTTTCGTATGCTTGAATATGTTCCCCAAGTAGCTCACTTTTCTTCTTCTAGAAAAATGTCTATATCGTCTCTTAATTTGCAAGCGCATTGCAGAACTTTCCCACATGCTAACCACCTTGCCTCGTTATAAAACAGTAGCGCTTAATGTATTGTACAATGTCTTTACAAAGTTCAGCTAAGATTCTGGATTTAGTGACTGATTTTGATACAATTTACTACAATTGCAACCATCGTAAGCACAATATTCAGATCAGGATTAGTTTCTTTGGACTCTTCTGTGGTAAGTAGAATATATCTAGACACACTGTGGAAATTTTTGTGTTTGCAAACTTTGGATTCTTCCAGACATTGTACGAGCACCATCGGCGCGTATTCAGGCGCAATTTTTCTATTCTACATTCGCTTCGTTCACAAAATCATTAATACATTAAATAATGCTGCTCTGAGTTCTATTGGCTGGTAGAAAAGTAGTTCTATTGTTGACGTACTAGCAATATCTATCATAGGCAATTAAATGAGCATCTTTATTCCTCAATATTGCTTTATCAAATTGGATTGAAAACAATTTGTCACACAACTTCCCGAGAAGTTAGTGCTCTACATCTTCGGCCATATCACCAGTTACATGAACAACTGGATCATTTGATAGAGACAAGGACTGAAATTGTTTGACAAAATTATTTGTTCTTTAGTTCTTCAGCAAAAGTGTGGAGTATTTTAGAACTGGGCTATTTTATATGAAATTTTATGAGACAAGTGAAGCTTTTCCGTTCGTAGTCGACGCTCTATTGAAAAATGAATTTTGCTATTCACGCGATTTTAATTTTCGTGGAAGAATTTTCTTTTGTTAACGTACTCACTAGTATCGTTTAAATTTATATTAAATTTCATGTTCTCTTCTCCTAGAATTTTTGAGCAAATGACATACAAGGACCTGTCTTCGTTTATCCAAATGTTGGTAAAGCCAAAGTTCACGAATTTTTGGGAATATTTTCTTGATTTCATCTTCGGACGAACGCACGCCCGCGTACTACCTCTCGATTCTTCTCTATCGTCTAATCCTTTCTTATGATCACTTAAAAATTCATCCATTATTTTGTATAAGTCTGCTCCTACTCGAATACCCATAACTGCAGTCAATACATAAATTACAACACACACAATCGACGATCGACTCGCCTGAGACTGTCTGGAGTTGAACGAGGTGCAGTATTTATATCCTATATAAACCAGTCCAGACAGACGTTTCAGAGTGTTCATGACCAATCGAAACTTCTCATGAAGCTACGAGAAGTTCTGATGTGGTAGACGTAACATAGAAAGCGATAGAAAGACACCAATTCTGATTTTATCAAATATCAATAAATTTACTTCTTCGTGGTAATGTAACCAAGGTCTTGGTGACCAAAGACATTCAAATAAAAATTAATGTTACATTTAAAACACGATATGTGTTGAAAATTATTGTATGAGAGGGCTGGGTGGAGTGAATTGCGATTGCACATATTTAAAGGTTGAAAAACGCTGTGGTAACTTATTATTATTTGATTGTAGTTATTGCACTTCTATTAGTTCTACATCTCCATCCTTTCTGGCTTATACCATAAGCTATTTTGCTTTAATATTATTGTTTGACAATATTTTTCAGTAAAACGTTGTCAAGGTCTTGTAAATATGAACTTAACAATTCTTCGATAGCATCTACAAAATTATTTTATAAAATACAGGCGTTTATAAACACCTCGCCATTTTTATAATGAAAATCGTGCTAGAATTGCCGAATATACACCCCAAAACAAGAAAAGACGCTTTTCCTAAATTTCTCATAAAAATTCAAATTAGGAATCCGCATAAGTGTGCGTTTCTGTACCAAGGGAATTTCTCCGCGTGTATGTGTACATTCTTCCAATTTTGAAGATGAAATGAGCATATTTGCATTGGTTTTCGCGACTTTTCCCATACACACACATTCACACGAACAGACGTACACACCTATGTATATAACGACTTCCCTCTATTGAGACCTCAGATACAGAATACATAACAAGCGGCATTCGAAGTTCCCGAAACAACATTATTGTGTATGCAGCTTAGCTTAATATGCAAAGTTGGTCGACGGAAGTTCGGCAATATATACCGGCAAAGCGACGGCACAGTACCAGGGAAAAAACACAAACTTAAAGAGTAGAAACACCTGCGGTACGTCTCTCCTAATTTCTAAATCGCTGTGTACATTTAGTGTTCTGGTCGTCTCCCACTGCCGTACACAATGGTAAAGGGATGGCTGCATTGTTTCGAAACACCATACACTACCACTATTATTACTCAAGACTGTATTACATTACACCGCCTACCGGCAATTAAATGGACTAATTTATCGCAATGACTATGAACAAACGACTACCGTCCTCGGATGCAAGAAACCGAATACTATATATAGAAAGACAATGGAGCCTTTCCTGGCGTATGTATAATGGTGATCCGCAGACCCTGTAAACAATGACGCAAGACTCTGCGATAATTAGTTACAGAATATGGGTGGAGTAATTATTTCTATTATTACATTAAGAGAAGCCAAGTGCGGTTCGTAAAGTGCGAATTTTAAGGCACATTTACGTCTGACTTGTAGAGAAATTGTATTAAATATGAATGGAGAAGAAACTTAGTGGTTGTAATGGATAACAAGCGCCTCCTTCTGCCGTCCACTATATTAAACGACAAAGCGAGAAACGCGTCTATCTCTCTTGTCGATAACTACGTTATTAGAGCATATAAGACGGACGCATTGCGTAACAGCTATTTGCCAATTAAAAGAATGTTAAAAGAAATCATTCTATTATTAATAACACCCTATCTACTACATATGTTTCACCGATATCACGGATCGTCAGGCAGATTTGTGTTATTAATGAACGATTCCTTGGTAGCGTCTATCATATGATTTCGATACAGAAAAATAATGGATAACAAGCGCCTCCCTATGCCATCCACTATACTGAACGACAAGATAGGGTGTTATTAATAATAGAATGATTTCTTTTAACATTCTTTTAATTGGCAAATAGCCGTCACGCACTGCGTCTGTCTTATACGCTTTAATAACGTAGTAATCGACAAGCGAGATAGACGCGTTTCTCGCTTTGTCGTTCAGTATAGTGGACGGCAGAGGGGGGCGCTTGTTATCCATTATTTTTCTGTATCGAAATGATATGATAGACGCTGCCAAGGAATCGTTCATTAATAACACAAATCTGCCTGATGATCCGTGAAATCGGTGAAACATATGTAGTAGATAGGGTGTTATTAATAATAGAATGATTCCTTTTAACATTCTTTTAGTGGTTATTCCTTTAATTTAGATAACTCAAGGCTGTTTTCTAACAAGGAAGTAAAATATATTGTTATAAATACAAAGGGCGTAAATTTTAATACGAAGGTGTATCAAATAAAAACTTAAAAATTGCAATAGGATTCCGAAACGTCGTATAACTAAGATGACTGCCCCATTGTCAACATGCACCGCGCTAGAGCACCGTCCTGTTTTGCGTTTTTTGATTAGCGAACATGTAAAACCAATCAAAATTCAGCGTAGAATGACACTGTAATACGCTGATTTGTGTTTGATGCTGCACCAAAAGTACGGGTGGTGTAAAACTTTAAAAGCAGCCATAGCATCTATGGGAGCAAACGAAAACATTGCTTTAGTATTAAACCTGCAGAAACGAGTGCGCACTCATTGGCGGCGACGATATATTTCGAGAGCGGTCGGGTATACCCGAAGTCGAGATACATATGCGCATGGTGTGTGTACGAATACCGGATTAGATTGGTGATGGCGAATCGACGGAGTTCTTTGTTATGTTCGACAAGTATTAATAGACTTCTTAAACGATTTTTGACACTAGAATACACTGTCACTATTATTAAATTTATTATTTGCAATATCAACATTTTACCGTACAGTATTTTTGTGTGTAAAAGACATGTAGTAAAAAGCACCGATAAAAATATATGACTTTATTTTTATGTTAAAGGTGTGCAACATTGCACAAAATATTGCAGACAATCAAGAATTTCGAAACTTTTCAGTGAAATATGTTCCGGAATGGAGATTGCCAATAAGAGGTCAATAAAATACAATTTTCCTCGGGTGAAAAACACGATTACGGATCAAATAAAAGCAAAAAATATGACTGATGGTAGATGAAACAATGGATGCAAGAAAGAATAGTATTTTAAATATGTTAGTGCGCAGTTGAAAAAGCGATGAGATTTCCTATAGGATAGAAACTATAAAATATAACTTTGTGAAGTTCAATATATCAGCATCCCAACTTGTAATGTTGGTTACAGATGGGGGTTCGAATATGGTTAAAGCTGAAAAGTTACTAAAACTCTCTTATCCTGAATTGCTTCATGTAACCTGTTTGCTCCATGTATGTCATCTTGCAGCTAAGTTTATTAGAAACGGTTATCCAAAAGTAGACCAATTTATAGTTTCTACCAAAAGAGGTTTTTATTAAGTCTCCAAAACGCATTTGTGAGTTTATACTGGCTTGTCCGGGCATTCCTCAGCCACCACAGCCAGTATTGACGAGATGGGGAACATGGCTTAAAGATGTTTTATATTATGAGAAAGTTTTACACATTATTAAAGTTTGTATCTTAAATTTAAAACCGTAAGATGCTCAAGCAATTTCAGTAAGTCAGCGGTTGGTTTCAGATGCCCAAATCCATACTCAAATAGGACAAATTTCCGAAACTTATTCAATTTCTTTTAGATACTATTTCCAAATTAAAAAACACCAAGCCGTCATTACATGAAGCGCTAAATATAGTATATTGCCTCAAAGCTCTGTTAGGAAATCTAACAGATAGTATAGGAAGATTAACAACCGATAAATTGTGTGCGGTTATAAATAAGAATCCCGATTTTCAAACTATAGTGCATATATACAAGAGTTTAACTGAAAACCAAGAATGGGAGTATGATTCGAACGTCCTTTTCAAATTCGTGAACATCACATCATTAGACGCAGAATGCTCCTTTTCCAAATACAGCAACATATTTTCACCACACCGTAGGAGTATGACTGAGTCAGTACTGGAAGGCGTACTAATGATACAATACTACAGCGAATTTTCGCGTTACTCTACATCAACAACACAAAAAGAAAACTAAAATACTAAGCGATAACATTTATTATTTCTAATATTGATAGTAACTGAGCCGTACGCTACTGTGAAAGCACTCGTTTCTGCGGCCTTAAGCAGTATATATATTATTATTATTTTGAAAGAAATATGTAAGATAGTTTTGTAAATTTCAATTAACTAACCAACTTTGATAAAATTAGTTCTGCGTGTGAAAATTGAGCATCACTTTAGCTCATTAAACGTATAGTAATGATTATTTAAATCTTAATAATTTAAATTCATACTTACTTTAGTTTAATCACTAAGGTTGATATATTTCCACATTAACTTTCGTAACTAAGTTGTCATCATCAGCAGATGATTGCAAAATGTCGCACCTGGTAAACAACGGCGAAAAATACCTGTACCAAGATGTACACAGTGTGTACAGCTGTGTGTACACACAGTGTACATCTTGATTCTCAATATATACAGAATTACGAAAGTTAATGTGGAAAGGGGTTATATATCAATCTTAGTGATTAAGTTAATCAACCACAGGCTCCATCAAATTCAACTTACTTTAGTTAAATATAGTTTTTTTTAAATATATTATTGTTTACTTTACTCTCTCTCTAGAGTTGAGTCGTGGTCCTCTCTGATGAAGTATGATTTGAAACAAACATAAAAATCAATGTGTTACGTAGACTTCTGTGGTCGTAGTCCATACTATCTGGGCTTCCGGGCTGGAACCGCGTCACTGGTATAACTGCCTACGTTTCAGTGCGACAGACAGTAGCAGTAGTCGAGCCCTGAAGATGTCCCATACGAGTGGGTACGAAACGTCGGCAGTTATACCAGTGACGTGGTCCCAACCCGGAAGCTCAGATAGTATAAAAATCAATGAATTTTCCGATTATAACATTGAATAAATCCAATTTATAATAAATACCAAATAAATTTTATATACGTTGCATTTTGTATTTCTAAATTTAATTTTTTTAAATACAATCCACAAACTTTTTTAATGTCGTTTGATTATTATAATCAAAATAATTTAATGAAGATATAAATCTCTTCTACAAAGGAATAAAAATTACCTTTAATACTTTAACCATCATATATAATATTAGTAGTTGTTTACTTAAACTACTGAACTTGTTCAAATAAAAGATTTCTAATTTTCGAATAAACTGTATATTTTAACTAAATAAATTAAAACGAGCTTTCAATAAGGTCATAACAATTTTGTATTTAAATAAAACACAGAATAATTGAGATATTGTACTGAAATTTATTTCAGGTGCAGTTCACATGTTACATTTAACTATGGAATTCGTTCTCGTTCATATGACCACTGCGAGCACGTTTGCAGCGATTGATTTTTTGGAGCCCATTTTCCACCACTCGTCACGTATATCGGACGGAATATGGAAATGTACAAAAACATAGAAATTGATACATACTGACTTTTGAAATAAATAGATAAGCCTATGAAACCATCAAATAATAATTGAATAAAGATGATACTTCTACTACTATCAGAATATTCAAGATCAAATCACGTGAATATTTATGAGCTTTGGTTCTTAAAATTCCTGTTTAGTGTGTACTTGTAGAATATTATATACACTAGCTCTTGATATTCCTGTAAAACTAAACACTTTTAAATAAATATAAGCATTCCATTTAATTCTATAACAATACTAATAGCTGCTTCGGTAGTCGAATAAGCAGCTTGTGTTGTGGTGCCGTTTTGGTAGTGTGGTTTATGTATTTTGAATATGTTCAATAATGACTGCTTACCAGTCACGTGAAGATGGCTTTTCTTCCGCTTGCCTAATGGTAACTTCACTCTCCCTACGATTATGCGAGCATCATCCGCGGGAAGACATGCCAAATCTGATTATGTGCAAAGGGTACTAGGAAAGTTTTGCAATACAGCTTTGTTTATTTAATTTTTTCAAAGTAATTTCCTCTACACTCAATACACCTCTCCATCCTCCGAAACCAATCTTTAAACCAATTCTGTCAAGTTGCACTAGAAAGTAAAGCACACTCGTTTTCCCAAGCCCGCAGAAGGTCCTCATCACTGGAAAACCGCCTCCCTTTTAGCTTCATTTTCACATGCGGGAAAAGTACAAAGTTGCAGGGAGCATGATCTGGACTATGGGAAGGTGCTCGAGAAGTTTCAATCTTGTCGTGGTCAAATATTCAGTGCAGGCTTTGGCGCGGTGAGCTGGAGTATTATCGTGATGGAGGAACTGGGTATCCATTCTTGACTTTGGCCGCAGGTTCTTCATAGATCCAATGACTTTTTCACGGAATTGTGAATAATATTTAAGCAGGACGCGGGCCCCACTTAAAGCTCTAGATAAGACTAGTTTAGATATAGATAGTTAGCTTCGAAGTAACTAAAGATTAAGGTTAGGTTACATCCGGTGTAGTGCCACAGGCGGAGCACGGGAGTCTAGGATAATTATTGTTAATTATCTAAGTTTCTTTTCTAAATAAAGACTGTTCAGTATACCACTTAACTGTGACTGTCTTCTGTGTATCCAGAATGATGTGTTCCACAATTATACTCGATTTGAAAAATACAGCTATCATTTTCATCTTTACAGATCGGGATTTTCTGACAATTACGGGTATTTTCTCATCATCAAAGACCCAAACTTTGTTTTGAGCTTTGTTCGGCATATTGTAATAGTACAGCCAAGTCTCGTCACCTGTCACGATGTTGTTCACACTCCGAGACTGTCCCTTATTAAACTTTTTTAGCATCTGCCGACACTAAGTCACACGTCGTGTCATCAGCTTTTCGGTCAGTCGATACGGCACCCACAGAGAAGAAAGTTTCTTCACGTGCAAATGATCATGCAGATTCGAACGAATTGCGGGTACATTTAGGCCTGAAGTACCCTCTATGTGTTGGCAGGTTCCTTGCCTATCTTCGCCCACGCACGAAATTATAACGCAAAACTGCCCTTATCTCATTTCGTGACCACGATGCCATCGCGAGCACTTTACACTCTCAATGCTAATGAATAACTGAACCCATCGACATGGCGCGGCATGATAACTCAGATATTGTGTAAACTTGCAATCTCAAACTTATGCTCATGAAAAGAAAGTGCAGTACTTCATATCTAACTTAACTGAACACGTGTTCTTATTTATATTTCCTCGTCCAATTAGCACTACAGAAAAGCTTATAATACTATTATTTAAAGGTTAATATCAAATTACACTTGCTACGATCAACTGCATAACGAGAGTTATCATTTTCATCTCGCTTTTAAAGATTTTTTAATTTTAAATGTATTTATCATTTGTATTTTTATTATGTAATTCCTGTTTTTAAACTTAGTAGATGCATATCTTATTCAAGTATTTATCAGGAAGCAGTCTTTCATGCGCTTTTTATAACTAATTATGCTTCAAGATGGTGAAAATTCATTATGTCCTTCCCTTAATAAGAAAATAATATAATTTTTTGTACTCAAAAATGTATTATTCGGATCTTTTATTTAAAAATTCATCGCAGTATAGTCAACTGAGAATGCAACCACTATTTTCATTTTAAAAGTAGAATGGTTAAACTAACGTCTGCATTTTGTCTTCTACCCCCAAATTTCACATTTTTTCGAGCGAAATAGAATTCCTGGGACGCCTTTGGCACATCTAAAATACGGAGAATTTCAAGATTCTTCTCCAAGAAACGAATTGCTGTAGCAATCGTTACTGACGGATTCACTGAATGAAGATAAAATATGATGATGTCTCTGGTGGCGTCCTATATATATATATATATATATATATATATATATATATATATATATATATATATATATATATACATATATACATGTATATATAAGACAGACTATGTTGTAACTTTTTTAATTTCCAAAACTTTGGACGTACTGTGAGTTATCATATGAGATAAAAAGGAAAAGTTTCTCGCGTAAAACGAAGGGAATGAAATACTTTCGACGTCTTTCTTTTCCTTTCCCTCTTTATTTTCCCAGAAAGTTCGGAGTTGGTTTATTTCAATTTTATAGGCCTAGAAATTGACTTTCACTAGAAGGGATGTGTGTGTACACTCAGGTACAATAAATGTGCTGTGATTGTTAAAATGTAACTAGCGTATGTTTCAATGCATAAATTTGTTAAGCATGTATTTCTTTTACGCTGTGAAATAAATATTTTTAATGTTTAATAAGGTTACATTATAATATTTAATATATATTTAATATAAGCTTTAATATGTGCCTTATTATTACAAATTTCCTAATATAAAAAAATGTATACATTAATTACAATATAGAGAATATTCTACTGTGTAAATGATTCAGCAGTGAAAGGTAGTGAGTTTGTATTTTTCTAGTTCAGAGCTACTACTTGCATAGTACGAGGTTAAATATAAAACCTTTTATTTTGTCGAAAACATAATTTTTTCAAAGGCGTATTTACTCTCCAAAATATATTTAGAAAGTTGTTGTACATTAAGGAATGTTCGTGAGCTAACATTATGTTATAACCCATTTTTCCTATTAGTTCATATTTGCCATAGTTCTTTCATTTTGTGTGTTATAATGGGCGTTTTTTAAGCTGCATGAGAACTATCGATATCGATAACTATGGTTTGACAGCTGATAATGTCAAACTGTGTTGACATTTCTGTTCAGTAAGGTTTGACAAGTCATCATGAATCGCTTAACGTCAGAATAACGCTTTCAAATTGTGGAAATTTACTTTGAAAAAAAATAAATCTGTTCGCGAAGTTCATAGAGCACTTCGTCCATTTTACGGTCAACATAATCGACCTAGTGAGCAAGCAATTCGTACAGTTATTGATCGTTTTCGCACTAATTTTACTCTTCTCGATTCAAAATCATCAATGAGACAAAGAAATGTGCTTACCGAAGAGAATATTGCTGCTGTAGCGCGAAGTATTGAAGAAGACGAAATGTCGATTCGTCGTCGTTCTCGACTTGTTGGCCTTTGTCCTTCGACTACGTGGAAAATTTTATGTAAGGCTCTTGGCTTATGTACCTATAATATACAGCTCATGCAAGAATTGAAGCTAAACGATCATCGTTTGTGCCGCATTTTTTCTGATTGGGCTCATTTGAAACTGGCCGAAGACGAGCATTTTTATTAAAGAATTTTATTTAGTGATGAAGCTCATTTCTGGTTAAATGACTACTTTAATAAGCAAAATTGTCGTATTTGGAGCGAAGACAATCCTTAAGCCGTTAACAAATCACCATTACATGCATTAAAATTGACTGTTTGGTGGGGTTTATACGCTGGCTGCATCATCGGTACTTATTTCTTTCGAAATGAGGAAGGAGCTGCCGTTATTTTGAGTGGCGAGCGCTATCGAGCCATGCTGACTGAATTTTTGTTTCCAAAAATTAATCAGCTAAACATCGATGACATTTGGTTCCAACAAGACGGCGCAACTTGGCATACAGCGCGCTTAACAATCGATGTATTGCAAAAGCAATTTGGTGACAACTTTATTTCCAGAAGTGGTCCTGGTCACTAGCCCCCTCGTTCGTGCGATTTAAGGCCTCTGGGATTACTTTTTATGGGACTACTTTAAGTCATTGGCTTAGGCCGACAAACTAGCAACTCCTGATGCATTGGAAGCCAATATTCAAGCCACCATTGACGCCATACGGCCAGATTTATTGGAAAAAATGGTTAAAAATTAGGCTGATCGAATGGACTATGTAACTCGTAGCCGCGGCGGACATATACCGGAATTCATATTTAAAAAATAAGTGCCATGAAATTGTCTAGCAGATTATAGTAAAAAAATTCATTCCAACAATATTTCTGTCTTGTATTATCATTTTAAATTCTCAAGCTCTTAAAAAAACAGCCTTATTATACTGTGCTACTGTACCTATTATATATTTCAACTTCGCAGAGTATCTTAGTATCTTAAATACTACGCTTAGTTAAAAATATTCTTGCGTCTTTTTCCCTTTTAATTCCGAAGTGTAATATCATGTACATTTTAATATATCCATCCTGCTCTAGAAACATATTTTTATATCTTGTCCTTGGATTTCAGATGTTTATATATAAGCTGTCGGTTTGTAGCAAATTCTGGAAAAGTTTCCATACTAATCACGCCAACCCAACCCAACCCAATCACACTCTTCTTACAGAAGAAAAACCGCTGATACACTTTTGCGTTTGAATCTGAGCAAGAAAAGTTTTATCTTTGGCGAATCTCTTTCAGTTGTCACAATTTTAAGTGCCTCAGAATCACAAATTATGACGATTCACATTCTCAGATATATGGAATGCAGCTTCATCGCTGAATATCAACTTGGAGTCGAAAGTGTCATCTTCCAATGCTCTCTGTATTTTGATGCAAGATTCCAGTCGACGGACATGATCATCCGGTGTTTGGTCGACCGGTTTTTGGTCGACCGGTGCTTTTACTTTTACAAAAATAAACGTTTTTGAATGGCCGATATTACCATAAAATGTCTTGTTCACAAGGTGGTTCTATTCCGTGCTTTCTAATGAAGTGGTGGATTAAATACGTGTATATAATACAAACATTACTTACAGTCTCCAACAAAATTTACCTTCATGACTTCTTGGTCAAAGCAATTTAATAAAAAAAAAACGATCTCCCGCACGCTACGGAATCCTTAACGGTTCTCTTCGCGGATACATCCACAGTCGTAGACACTGTAAATGAAGACTTGAGTATGGCCATAACAGAAAATATACATGTGTTAGGGAAGTGGTTTGTGGCAAACAACCTACAATTAAATCTATCCAGAACTCATCTGCTGACCTTTGGTAACAGTTTACCGACTGATGTGGTGGGTGATCAAGTGCTTGCTTCTAAGTGTGACGCGCCATTTCTTGGCCTTAGGGTTGACTCTGAACTGTCCTGTAAGCCTTATATCAGTTAACTATCAGGGGGGGGGGCTGTCTCGGTTCTGCTACTGCTTGTGTGTTATTTCTCGTAACGTTGGTGTGGAGGCGGGACTGCTTTCTTACTTCGCCTATGTACATTCAAGGCTTCAGTACGGTGTGGTATTCTGGGGCAATTCCATCGACTGACGGAGGATATTTATCCTCCAAAAGTCCTGTATTAGAGCGATTTATGGCATGAAACCAACAGAGAGTTGTGTGGGTGTGTTTCGGTCTGCCAAAGTATTAACAATGCCCTCAATTTATATATATATATATATATATATATACATGTGAAAATAAACTATAAAGAATTTTTTAAAAAATACGAAACGAATCACGCACATGCTACGCGAAACCTTTATAATATGCATCTTGTGCCCCCAAAAATGAATTTTACAAAAATACAAAAAAACGTTGTTCACCAATGTGTAAAAATATACAACGACATACCGCTTAGGATCAAGAGCTTGCCGTTGGCCCGGTTTAAAATTATTTTTAAGTTTTAGCTAATAGAGCAAGAGTTCTACAATGTGGAAGATTTCCTTAAAATAATTGTAGACATTGACGTATAGTATATGTCAACTGCACACAAATATATATATGTATGTATGTATATATACTTACTTTATTTATTTTAACTTGTAATTGTTGTTTCGTTGTTATTTATTTTATACTTATGACATATTCCATGTTTTTGTGACATTATGGAACGCATTAAGTATTATTATTATTATTATAATTATTATTAATAATAATAGTTAGTAATAACTTTTACACGTTATAGAGGAAGGTTGAAATAAGTCAGTGCGTGTTTGGCTTTCAGTGGGAAAAGTTGAGTGAAGTTATTCTGTGCGAGTTTCACCGTGGATCCAGATACGAAACTGTGATTAATTATCCGCTGGTGATGACCACTTAATTGTCAAAATACGTATACAGAATACGAACATTGATGTGGTACAGGGCTTTATTTATCTTTACTGATCAACGTTTTCATACGTCGACCAGACGCATTCATACATATGGGAACATTTTCGATTAATTAATGTTTGTTTTCGGGAAACTAAATTATTTTAAATGTCACTCGCCAAATTCGATATCTCATAGGCACCAACCTAATAAAATATTGGAAACGCGAGTAAATATTTAAATAACCCACCAAATAATAAATACAATTACCACCCGAATTTACAGCTAAAATATTCAAATCCTGCACGATATTGCATCGTAATTCAATAATAAACGAAATGATTTTTATTTTGTTTCCCGGCGAAAAACGTACAGTTTTTATTCATAATTCGCGAAGGGTATTCCGAGGAACGCACGCGCACCTATACGCGGCAAAAGTATATAAGGAGAGAAGAAGAAGGCATACCAATGTGCAGCTCTTATATAATTTAATGGCGATGGGTACGGGTATGGCGGCAGGCGGTGGCGGTGGTGACATCAGCACACAATTTCTTCCTCCAACCCGTGCTTCGTTTCTACAACTCTACAAATCATTCCACTTTATCACGAAATCTTTTACATTTTTATATAAAACCGTTTTATATTCTCTGCTAGTGTGGGTCCCGTTTTGTGGCAGCAACGACCTCAGATTCCGTACGAGTTACAGTGGAATTGGGATAAAATACGCGCGCCGAGTTTTAGATTATCGATACGCTTCGGCTGTGTTGAGGGAACACGGAGTATTCAACGTATAATGTTGGTCTACAGTCGTGCATCAATCATAACCCCCTTATTTGGATGAACCTCCGGTGACAGGTTGAATTCAGTCTTTGATTCTGTTGGGATATTGACTGAGACGACATGGAGGCTTATTTGACCAGTTTCAATTTGAATATTTGATGGTTTAACCAGTGCTATACGGATTGGAAAAAGAAGTGAGCTCGAGGAAGGGAGGGAGGGCAAAAAGAACGGATAAAAGTCTTAAGGAAAATCGACTTTCATTCAAAAAATATCGGATAAGATGATGACTGAAGTAGTGTAGACGTTTACTTCTTTTTTTTCTTCCCTCAAGTGATCCTCAGAATTGTCGAATAAATAAATTTTCTGTAAAAAAATTCTTATTTTCAATACAAAAAGAAATAAAAGGTTTATATAAAAACAAACGAATATTAAATTTCAATTAATTTACGTTTCTTGTAGCTCTCAACTGTTTACATGAGCAATTGATTTTAGGTAGCGAAATATATATAACAAGTGTCTTTTTAAGAGCTCAAGAACTTTAAATAATAATACAAGACAGAAATATTGTTGGAATGAAATTTTTTTTACTATAATCTGGTAGACAATTTCATGGCATTTATTTTTTGAATATGATTTCCGGCAGCTGCTACGAGTTACATGGTCCATTCGATCAGTTCAATTTTTGACTACTTTTTCCAATAAATTTGGCCGTATGGCGTCAGTGGTGGCTTGAATATTGGCTTCCAATGCTTCAAGAGTTACTGGTTTGTCGGCATAAACCAATGACTTAACATAGCCGCATAAAAAGTAAACCAGAGGCGTTAAATCGCACGAACAAGGAGAAAGTTGGCACCACATTGATTTTGCAATAAATCGATTGTTAAGCGCGCTGTATGGCAAGTTGCGCCGTCTTAGTGGAACCAAATGTCGTCTATATACTATACATACTATACAGTGTTTTAGCAATTGAAATAAATAATTTAGAAGATGTAAATTGAACCGAAACAGTCGAACATAATAAAGAACACCGTCGATTCGCTATCATCAATCTAATCCGGCATTCATACACATACTGCTCGTGTTCGGGTATATCTGACCACTTTTGAAATATATCATCGCCGCCAATGAGTGCGCACACGTTTCTGTACGCTTAACCATTAAACAGGAGAGTTAACTCAAAGACAATAAAGTATTATATTTTATTATTCGAATATCCAATAAAATCAGTTGGTTAACATTGGGCTACCCCTATAAAGTTATTTATATCTTTTAAGCATTATTCTCATACCTCCTAACTTAAAATTTAGTATATATTTTACATGAAACTTTGAATATTTAATTATTGGATGTTTATTATTCAAGTTAAAAGTTCTTCTATATATTAAAAAATAAAATTTTGAAATAAGCATACATTCCATAACAATATATACGTATATCACGGGTCTTCCAATAGGGACTTCCGAACTTTGACAGTTGATAGCGGTCATATTGTTGAATCTGTTTATCTTGCCAAATCACCATTTACGGATATAGCGTTCAACAAAACGTGCAAAAGATAAAATTGTTTTAACAAAATGAATGTTCTGTTCGGGCAACGTTTCGCGTGCTTCGCCCACATTACGGTCGCCATAATCGTCCAACCGAGAGGATTATTCGTAGTGTGGTGGATAATTTTGAGTCCACTGGTTCAGTAGACAGTGAACCAACACCCGCACGATGACGAAACGCAAGATCTACCGAAAACAGCACCGCTGTCCGCGAGAGTGTGCAGGAGAATCCGAGGCAGTCGATTTAGCGTCGCTCACGAGAACTCGGCTTTCGCCGACCACAACTTGGCGAATTTTGCATCGTGATTTGGGCCTGCTCTCGTACGAAATTCAACTGACCCTGGAGCTGATGATAAACGACCATAGATAACGACCTGTGTTCCCTGAATGGGCCCTGGAGCAGTTGGAAACTGACTCTAATTTTCGTTAACAAACAAAATTGTCGAATTTGGGACAATACCAATCCACATGAGATCCAAGAGCATCGAATGCATCCAGAAATAGTCAGTATTTGGTGTGGAATTTGGGCTGGCGGCGTCATCGGTCCATATTTCATTGAGAACAAATTTGGCCAAGTCATCACCATCAATGTTGAGCGCTTTAGGTCGATGATTACCAACTTCTTTTGACTTGAATTGGATGATATGGACGCCAACGACGCGTGGTTTCAATAGGACGGCGCTACGTGCCACACAGCTCATACTACACTGGACATTCTGCACTAGCGATTTGAGGACATGGTGGAGGTGATGTGAACTGACCACCGAGATCGTGCGATTTGACCTCGTTAGACTTTCACTTGTGGGGTTTTCTTAAGTCCCAGGTCAGCGTGAATAAGCCACAAACCACAGCGGCCATCAAAGACAACATAACCCGTGCCATCGGTCAAATTCAGCCTGATTTATACGTCATGGAAAATTGGATATTTCGGATACACCCAATGAAGCCGCGGCGGATATTTCCACGATGTTATATTCCATACATAATGGCATCGATAGGCCTTTCAAACGAATAAAACATTTCGACGATTTCTCACACACACTTCGTTTTATTTAAATTTAAAAATATGAAGCGCTTTATGAAAGACCCGTTATGTATACATTGAAAGTGTCATTATTTCTTTGTAATTATGGTAGTAGGTAGGAGATACTACAAGTTCGTATAACCAGATATTAGTTATTGCGTTGCGGGAAAAGTCATGTTTTTGTAAAATCCAACTTGTACGAGGAGAGCTTGACAAGTAGTGAGAATGACACATAGGTGGCGCTCTAATTGGTAAAACAAATGCACTGTAATTTAGGCTGCCTATTTATATGTTTACAGAGTATCGCGTGGTGATTAAATACTTTGTAATTAAGGATATGAAAGGTACCGAAATAGAAGACGAGTTACGGGAAACATTAGGTGAATCTGAATAAGTAGATGGGTAAATGAATTTAAACGTGGTAGAACAAGCTGTGTTGATGAAGCGCGCTCTGGAGCACCCATAATCTTGACTTCTAAGGAAATGATTATAAAAATCCATAATATTATTACGCAAGATCGACGACTCAAAGTGAGAGAGACAGCAGACATGGTAAACATTTCAACAGAACGCGTACACCACATTTTAACGAAAGAATTCGGCCTTTCCAAGCTTTCGGCGAGATGGGTGCCGCGATTGCTTACGACTGATCAAAAGTTTACTCGTTTGCGCATTTCCAATGAGTGTTCGGACCTTTATAAGCGGAATCCGGTTGATTTTTGTAGGCGATTTGTTACTTGCGATGAAACTTGGATACACTACAGTACACCCGAAACTAAACAACAGTCGAAACAATGGTTAGAACGTGGTTCTGCACCTCCAAAGAAAGCGAAAACCACTTTATTGGCAAACAAGGTGATGGCATCAATTTTTTTGGATTCAAAGGGCATTTTGCTCATTAATTACTTTTAGAAAGGTGCCACAATAAACGGACAATATTATGCAGAACTTCTACAAAAATTAAATGTTGAGATTCGTGCTAAACGGTCAGGAATGGCAAAGAAAAAGATTCTGTTTCACCAAGACAACGCTCCCTCGCATACCAGCACAGTTGCGATGTCCAAAATCCACGAGCTGCATTTCCAGTTAGTACCGCATGCGCCTTATTCGCATCTTCCACCTCTTTCCAAAATTGAAAACGGCACTAGGTGGAAAGAAATTTTCGTCTAACGACGAGCTTATCATCTTCGTAAATGAGTATTTTGCAAGCCTTCCGGAATCGCATTTTAGAGATGGCATAAGGGCATTGGAGCACCGTTGGAATAAATGTATTGCTCTTTTAGGAGAATATATTGAAAATTAATATATTGAAAATTAAAAATTATTTTGTGTTTAAAAAATTCGTTTTTCTTTTCCATTCTCACTACTTGTCAAACTACCCTCGTACAAACATTCATTTACTTCAAATTACCTGACAAAACATGCTAGAAAAACAAGCTGAGATGTGTTAATACAAAAAAGTCTCATCTAGCATTACCAGTTTTTGTAAATACAGGATAGTGATGATAAAAAATTAGTTTCTAATTTAAATAAATAAATAAAAACTATGTGATCTGAGGAGCAGTTGAATGAGTACCCCTTTAGACTATACTACAACGCTGGATTAATGTACGAATATTTAATAAAAATTGTAGGAAATCAAATATTTCTCTGAGTCTAATAGGACCAGTTTATGCATCTTAGAATTAAACACACCATTAAAGTATTTGGTTGTTAAAATAAAAGCTTTATAAAAAGGATCATTGTTAAAGACACAATATTTTATTTGTTTCCTCTCCTCTCTTTTTCCTTTTCCATTAACTTTTCTATAGGATACAAATTACGAAATATTTTCAGCAAAAAAAAAACAACAAACGAAAGCAAATAGCAATTAACCGAATGAAATTAAAATACGTAAACTGCCAAGTAACGTCTCAATTCTAAAGCGACTATATATTTGTCGTGCCTGTGACGGAACGTCCTGTCGGCACCTCCATAAAACTTCTTTTTTCCCTTCTTTCATTCTTATTCTCGCACTGTCGCACTCTCGCCCTTGCGTCCACACTCTTCCTAAAGCACCTGGCATAAAAATTGCAAGAGAATCAGGAGAGTCTGCATGAAAGACAGCAGTAATTAAAATCTCTTTCAAAGACTTTTTTTGTCGTAAAGGTCTCAAGTTCTTAGAGTATTGTGATGGTAACGTTGTAGATTGTAGCTGATACGATGAACTCGAAATTTTAAACAAACTTCTAATGGTTTGTTTTAGTCACAAACGATCTAGTCGGAAAGGCGAAGTTAGTGAGAAGTGCTTTAGTTGCTGAATTTGTCTTTAATATAGGCTAAAGTTATCGTGAATTGCTGAATTTTAAAGAATATTCGTAAAAGGGATTTGACCATTGTATTACAATAAATCTAAATTTAATTACTTAAGGTTTCCACATTAATTTTCTTATTCTGTATACGTATTTCGACAACTAAGTTGTTGTCGTTAGCAGATAATTAAACAGTGTCGCAACTGGAAACTAGGGTAAAAGCACGCGCGGCACAAATTTCTTACACGATCTATACCGTCGAAAGCCAAAATAAAACGATTCGTTGTCTAATAATCGAAACTGTAGAATGCACGCCATCAATTTTTAGGATAAACCGAATAGAGTGATGAAAATGGCGTCGAATAGATTGGAAAAATTTGAAATGTCGAGTATTGATGATGCGATGATTCTGCAACTATTTGCAGCATCAACGCATCATCAATACTCGAAGGTATAGACCTTCGGTAGGTTGGTCTTTATGGTCGCTTCTTACATGTTACGAGGGAGCGTTTTTATATCCGCGGAATGAGCGGGTTGTAGAGGGGTGAGTAGGCGCATTGGGGGCGTGGCCTGTGCAGTGACTCATGATTAGTATAAATACGAAGTTTCATTGTTATTAGACAGTTAGTCTTTGAGCTATCGTCAACCAAGTAACATAATCAGGAGTGAAAAGTAAAATATGGAAAAAATCGAATATCGTGCCGTCATAAAGTTCCTTACCAGGCAAGGAAAATCAGTCGCGACCATAATGAATGACATGTCATTGGTTTACGGCGACTCTTGTCCAGGAAAAACCATGGTGTACAAGTGGCATAGTTTATTTAAACAAGGAAGGGAATCCCTTGAAGACGACCCGAAGCCGGGCAGGAGCATTGAGGTGACCACGTCAGCACTTATCCAAAAAGTTGAACAAATTGTACTCGAAGATGCTCGACTAAAGAAGAAACAACTCGCAGAAATGGTTGGAGTATCCGATACAATAATTTTTAAAATCCTACACGATCATCTCGGCATGTCTAAGGTCAGCGCAAGATGGGTGCCGAGAATGCTCACGCCGCCGCAAAAACAACAGCGCGTAGAGTGTTTGCGTGCATTTTTGGACCTCTGTAATAAAGACAAGGATGGTGTATTGAGTGGAATTGTTACTGGAGACGAAACTTGGGTTCATCATTATGAACCTGAGTCCAAACAAGACTCAATGCAGTGGCATAAAAAGGGCACAGCACCTCCCAAGAAATTTAAAGTGTCACAATCAGCTGGGAAACTCATGGCAACGGTATTTTGGGACTAGGAAGGAATATTGTTGATTGATTATAAAGATAAAGGTGTTTCTATAACCGGAGAATATTACGCTTCAATATTAGAGCGACTAAAAGAAGCCATTAAAGAGAAAAGACGGGGAAAATTGACAAAAGGTGTTCTGCTTTTGCACGACAACGCGCCCGTCCACAAGAGCCGCGTTGCGTTAGCTGCCCTGCATAGGGCGGGCTTCGAAATTGTGAATCACCCACCCTACAGCCCAGACCTGGCCCCGAGTGATTATTACCTGTTTCCGAAAATGAAAAAAGAGCTGCGGGGTAAAAAATTTACTGCCGATGATGAAGTTAAGGAGGCAGTTTCGGCGTATTTTGCAGATAAAGAGAAATCATTTGTTTATGAGGGTATAAATAAATTAATTGAAAGATGTGAAAAATGTATCCGTCTTGCAGGTGAATATATTGAAAAAGAAAAATAATTTGGTTTTTTTATTTCCACCTCTTGTCCCCCATTCCGCGAATATAAAAACGCTCCCTCGTACGTGTAAAATCCATGCCTTATATCTTGTGGCAGCAACGATTCCACGCTGTTATCAAGAGATAAATGATTTGATAGTCCACACTAAAGCAGTGTTGCTTAAATTCCCTAAACTTATTGGAGAATGCCACAAGCAATAATCCAACATCCCCGAACCCCCACAGCCGATTTTACACGCTGGGGAGTATGGTTAAAGACAGCATCTTATTATTTTCTGAACTTACATAAAATTAAGTCTGTAGTATTATAATTTGATCCTAAAAAAGCAACTGCCATCGAGCAAAATGAAAAGAATTTCCAAAATGCTGAAACTTAAGCAGATTTACAAATAATTTATAAGAAGTACATAGGAGAAGTTGAAACAATTGGTACCTTACAAATCCCTTCGTTGCCATTAGTAGATTCATTGCATATACTGATAGTGTTCAGTATTTGTAGTGAACAGCTACATTCTCTCGACTGCGACAAAAACAGTGTTATAACCAAAGTAGAAAGCGTGCTAAGGAAAGATGCAGATTTTATAGCGTAAAAACAAATTTGTATTATTAGTATTAACAAATATTACTTTTTTGTAAAAGAAAAGCCTATATTTTATAATCAAAGTATTGTCCATCGGAACCTACAACTTTTCTCCATCTTTCGAGTTATTAATGGATTGCTTCCCAAAAGAACCGTTCATTCTTTGAGGCCAAGAGCGAACTAAGACAATTTTTGATTCCTTCAACTGAAGTGAAGCGTATTCCAATAAATAGTAGTCAGAAGGGGCAATGTCTGGGCTATAAGGCGGGTGAGGTTAAACTTCCCAGCCGCTGTTTTCCAAATAGTTTTTAACTGGTCTTGCGACATGAGGTCGAGAGTCGACTCATTTCTGGTCGCATATTATGGTCGTTTTTCGGCGATTGCTCTCTTCAAACGAATTAATTGTTGTCTGTACAGATCACCCGTAATAGAATCACTAGGTTTGAACAGCTCATAATGGATAACACCCGTCGAATCCCACCAAATATACAGCATTACTTTAGCACCATGAATATTTGGCTTCGCCGTTGAGGTTGATGGCTGGCCAGGATTTTTTCGTTTTGGATTATCGCAATAAATCCATTTTTCATCACCAGTAACGATTCGATGCAAAAACTACTTCTTTTTATGGAGTTCAAGCAGCATTTGCGACAAGCAAAATCGTCTTTCAACCTCTCTTGGCTTCAATTCTTGTGGTACCCAATTGCCTTGCTTTTGGATGAATCCCAAGGCTTTTAATCATTTTGAAATGGTTTGGTGAGTTACTCCCAACGTTTTTGCAAGTTTTTCTTGCATTTGACATGAATCTTCATCCAGTAATATCTCCAGTTCCTCGTCTTCAAACTTTTTTGGTTGACCTGGACGCGGTCTATCTTCAACGCTGAAATCACCGCTTTTAAAACGTCGATACCATTTACAACATGATTTTTTTGTTGGAGCAGATTCACCGTGACACTTCTGCAAACAATCGTTGAGCTTCAGCTGCACTTTTCTTCCAATTAAAGCAGAAAATTAAAACTTCCCGCAAATGTTTATTTGTTTATTTAACATAAATTCACACATTTTCAATGAGCTCAAAAATAATATTGTTGTACAAAATTCAAAACAGCGTAACTAAATATGGTTGACATATGTCAAACCTTTCCAACAAAAAAAATAGTTGTCATACTCAACTATATATAACAAGTAACGACCTCCATTGAAAAGTAACCGAATTAAGTTGCACACCCATTACTGTACGGCGTACGCCTGTGTTACGGTGACCTAATTCCCTAATCTAATATCATCAAACAACTTTATAAATGCTTCTTACGAATATAAAAACGACATTAACTATTATAACTAGACCTGATATACAGTGTTTCATAATGTTACTAAAAGGTGCTCCAATACCCTTATGCCATCTCTAAAATGCGATTCCGAAAGGTTTGCAAAATACTCATTTACGAAGATGATAAGCTCGTCGATAGATGAAAATTCTTTCCACCTAGTGCCGTTTTCAATTTTGGAAAAAGGTTGAAGTCGAAAGGGGCTAGATCCGGTGAACAAGGCGCATGCGGTACTAATTGGAAATGCAACTCGTGGATTTTGGACATCGCAACTGTGCTGGTATGCGAGGGAGCGTTGTCTTGGTGAAACAGAATCTTTTTCTTTGCCATTCCTGGCCATTTAGCACGAATCTCAACATTTAATTGTTGTAGAAGTTCTGCATAATATTGTCCGTTTATTGTGGCACATTTCTGAAGGTAATCGTTGAGCAAAATGCCCTTTGAATCACAGAAAATCGGTGCCATCACCTTGTTTGCCGATAAAGTGGTTTTCGCTTTCTTTGGAGGTGCAGAACCACGTTCTAACCATTCGTAAGCAATCGCGGCACCCCACTTTGCCGAAAGCTTGGAAAGGCCCAATTCCTTCGTTAAAATGTGGTGTACGCGTTCTGTTGAAATGTTTACCATGTCTGCTATCTCTCTCACTTTGAGTCGTCGATCTTGCGTAATAATACTATGGATTTTTATAATCATTACCTTAGAAGTCACGATTTTGGGTGCTCCAGAGCACGCTTCATCAACACAGCTTGGTCTACCACCTTTAAATTCATTTACCCATCTATTTATTGTGGCGGATGATGGAGCAGATTCACCTAATGTTTCTCGTAACTCATCTTTTATTTCGATAGCTTTTATACCCTTAATTACGACGTATTTAATCATCGCACGATGCTCTGCTTTTTCCATTTTAACAAAACGACGTGTTGCTTTTTTTTCAATCAGCTGTCAAAAATAAACTAATCAACGGATTTATCTAAATATTGGAATGTAAACATATAAATAGGCAACCTAAATTACAATGCATTCGTTTTACTAATTAGAGCGCCACCTATATGTCATACTCACTACTTGTCAAACTATCCTCGTATATATAATATATATATATATATATATATATATATATATATATGTATATATATATATATAACTCTGTTAATTACCACTACATCACAGAATAATACGTCCAATATTTTTACTAAAATAATTACTCATGAATTAAAACAAAATACTATCGTATACTTAATATAAAATAACCTAATTCTCTTGTTACAGGTAAGCAGTCCATTGCCCTCGAAAATGCTAAATGAGCTTTCGTCCGTAGGTAAGAGACGGCGAACGTTCGCGTTGTAAATATCAACGATCACGGCATCATATTTCCCTTGTAAAAGTATCCATCGTAAAAAAGTTAAACGTTTATATTGATCGTTAGCTACTTTATTTCTTTGAAGAGCACTCAGTTTTTACGATGTTTCAGATAAACTCCGTTCGCGCCACTGGGAACAGGTATCGTTTGTTAAATTTAGAGCAGAAATAAGCGCGTGGAAGTAGCTTTTGAATATCGAAATCATTATTATTATATATTCACGATAATGCTAACGAACCGGAGATGGAAACTATTCTCTTTATGCGTATATTCTGTTTTAAAATTTCTTTCATGAAATAAATGCTGTCTGAATATTCGATGTGAATTGAGACTAAAATGAAGGCTATTTAGTATTTACATTGAAGCAATATTCACAGATATTTTTACTAAAAGTTCAAAGTAAATATCACGATTGAAGCAACAATGAAATATATTGACGAAATGTGCAAGATATGCAATGCTATTAATTGTATATACAGGGTGTTTCAAAAAGAATATACGTATTTCGAATGCATATATTTATTAAACTTTAAGACCTATGAATATGAAACTTTAAACACATATTTACGAATCTCTCAAGTTCCGATTACAGATGTTCAATATGTCCTCCATCAGCAACACGAACAATATCACATCAGTACACAAATTTCTCCCATACTCGGGCAAGCATGTCCTTCGTCATTGATGTTATGAACTCTTCCAGGTTCTGTGGGAGTGGTGGTACATAAACGTTGTCTTTAACGAAATCCAACAGGGAGAAGTCACAGGGTGGCAGATCCGGTGACCGCGGAGCCCAGCTGTGACATACTAAGTCGCCAGCTTCTTGACGACCAATCTAACGGTTCGGTAGAGTTTCGCTCAGATATGCACGCACTTGGCGACTCCAGTGAGGGGGTGTCCCGTCTTGTTGGAAAACGAAGTTGTCTTCGTGCAGCCTCGGAAAGAACCAGTTTTATAACATAGCGAGATACTGTTGACCGTTAACTGTGTTTTCATCAAAGAAGAATGGGCCCTAAACAGATGATCGGGATATCGCACAAAACACATTGATTTTGGGGGAATCTCGTCCATGTTCAATGGCTGCATATGGGTTCTGTAGACCCCAAATTCGAATATTGTGTTTGTTTGCCAGACTACTAACATGGAAAGTCGCTTCATTATTGAACATGATGCGTTGTGCGAAAGTGTTATCGTTGTCAATAGCATCATGAATCTCGTTACAAAATGCCACACGTTTCCGTTTGTCATCAGGACGCAGAGTTGGTAACAACTGTAACTTGTACGGCTTCATAACCAACCAACGTCTCAAAACACGCCAAATTGTTGTTGTAGGCAGTTGTAACTCCCGACTGGCAGGACGAGTTGATTTTGAAAGATTACGTTGGAAAGCAGTTTGAATTCGTGCAACATTTTCTTTAGAAACATGAGGGCGGCCGGGACTCACTCTTTCCTTTACATACACATCCTGTATCTCAAACTGTCGATACCATCTGCGAATGTTCCACCTATTTGGAAACTTCTTTGCACTGTAATCACGGAATTGCACTTCGCAAACTCGAGAACACAAAACGATTTTTGGTGTGCAGTAGCCATTTTAAACATATGACGGTTACCAAGAAAAACAGAAGACGACTGACATCTAGCGGCTATTAAATAAACTAGATATATATTCGTTTCTCCAATAGCCGAGCCGAGGGGCAGCGATTGATAGTTTGGTCAAAATAATACTTTGTAATGCGTATATTCTTTTTGAAACACGGTGTATTTTAAAATCGAATTTTGTTCAAGTGCATGTTGCGTTAAGGCAACGAAGGATAAAAAACCAGCAAAAAACAGTAAAAGTCTGTGACGTTCTTTCCTTCATGGTCCATCAATTGTGTAACCCTGAATATGTAATGAACTTTAGCTTTTGTGTTCTTCGCGGTTATGGGGCTTTTAAAAAAGTGGATCTTCCTTTCAGCAACAAAAACGGACACTCCAAAGGCAGTGTGGACCGGCTGTTCCACTAATAATGCAAAAGTACCCAAGTATAAAAGCTAAACCGGCCACACATACCATATACCATAGACGGTTCTAAAAATATATCCAATCTGTCGCAGAGGAAACAAAACCTTTTTAAAATAAAAACAAAAGCTTTCTATTTTGGTAAAATTGATTTATTTTATTCAATATAGTTGCATTCGGCTTCAATACAACCTTTTACACGGTCAATTAACATGTCGAATAAATTTTTAAGTTTATCTTTAAAGATGCCCTTCAAGATCGCTGTCGACGCCATTTTAATGGCATCGACGTCGGCATAACGCTGTCCTTTCGTCGGCAAATGTAGTTTGGATAATAGATATAAATCACAAGGAGCCAAATCCGGAGAATACGGACGGTTAATGGTTAAAGTGCCATTTGTAGTTAGAAAATCAGTGATAAACGTCAAACGATGAGATGGTGAATAATCATGTAACAAACGGCAGCATTTTCACGATATTGAGGACGCACACGACGAACCCGCGCCAAACGACGCTTCGTAACGCCAAGATAATATACAGTATTGACTGTGACGTAGTTGGTACAAATTCTTTGTGCACTATGCCTTCCGAATCATAAAAACAAATCAGAATTGTCTTTACTTTTGACTTCTCCAAACGGACTTTTTTCGCTCTTTCTTTCCTTAGATGCTTCCATTCAGAGCTTCGACGCTTGCTCTCTGGATCATGTTGAAAATACCACGTCTCATCGTTAGTTGCAATAGAATACCTGAAATTCCAAAGTAATCGCTTTGAAATACATATCGAATTCATCACGTCCGTAGAAATATAAATATTAATTGTTTACATAATTCTATCATTCAATATATATTGACTGATAATAGTGTCAAACAAAGGAATGAAATGAAAAGCATTAATTTCAGAAACAGAAGTTACTTGCAAATTACTAGAAAAAGCAGATGGAAATAACCACCCCTAGAACACTGTTCTTCTTGGTAATGCCTATCACATCCACGTACATCAAAGGAGGAGTGAAATAATTCAGAATTTGTAATATTAGAAGTTAGTCACGTTTCTGGGAGTAATATAAAATCCACTCCCATACGAGATGAAGTGGAATAGACAGTATCCACTTTCGAGCTGCGTAGACGAGTAAATAGCAATCCTAACGTAAAGACTTTGTTTCTCTGACACTTTGTAAATATTATATCTGAATAAGTTAAATTCTTATTCTCTTTTTCATTTAATATGCTTCCCTTGTCTTATTAATTTTATTTTAAAAGTTCCTAATCTTCTTTCATTATTAGCCAACTGTTTTACGTCTTTATTAAGCTTAGTAAACATTAGAATTTAATAACTATACTTAGAGTGTTCGTTTCCAAGATTCAATTTTATTGCATCTTACCGTCAATATACCCCACCTAGTCATTAACGCAAGACTAAAAAGTCAATTTCCATAGTGGAATAGTTTTAAGAGAGCTTTACGCAATTCTTTATTTGATGTTTGCTTTTTTACTCTTTCCTTTTTCTTTGCTTTTCTTCCTCTTTTAAAATTTAGTTTTGCTACTATATTTCTCAGATACCAAATCCTTACTACTTTGACTGGATTTGCACCCGTCCTGGGCAGTATGTATCTACATACGAGTATGTAGTAAATGTATAAGTCACCATTTTGTCTTTGAGCATTTCTTTGTTATTATTGAGAATAACGTCAATGCAAGATTTTCTTTGCGTTTACTCTACCTTTGTGGATGGCGAAGATTTCAACCTCTTATCTGCGGCTTAACTGTGAAGAAGTTGTCAAGTCAGTTTTGAAGAGCGACATCGTTATAGAAGCGATTAAAGGAGTCGAAGTTTGTTAGATAGAGACCGATAGCGATGGAAATCTAACGGAGTGAGATAAGGAAAATAAAGTTGACGTGAAATAACCTCCTGAGTTTTCAAATAGTTACTTGTGTAATCTTGACAGTATGAAAGTGAGGGTTATTGTGCTACCAACTGACTTGATGACCTCTTCGTGCCTTTTCTTGAACTGCGACTTCAAACCACTACACAAATGCAATTCATAATAGACAACGTCCTCTTTGCCTCATCAAATGTACACCAGCTTACGCAGATGGGTATCTGTTTTTACTGGGAGAGTTGTCTTTTTTGTAGGGCCAAGCAATTCCTTTCTATTCATAATGTTAACATAAAGGCGTAATTTTTCGTCTTCAATAACAGCCCGGGAAAAAACAGTGGATATTTTTGATAATTACGAGCTAGCAACGGGATACAAAGTTGACAGACTGCTTCTGGTTGTTTTCGCTCAAACTATCCGGCAAACAAATACCCAGTTTTTAAACATTGCCCATGGAATACAAATGTATTATTATCATCATGGATTAAATGGACAGATGATCATCAAAGTCAATGAGCTTCCTGAACGTTGAGAATTGTTTGTGTCAAATGAATTTCTTGAAATCGAGAAAAACATTTCCATGATGAAATTACGTTTTCTCCATAAAGGACGTAAATTTTTCTAACGGGGTCCGATATTGTTGAACTCAAACAAAAGGATATGTTGAGAACGTTCATTTACTTATCATTCCATTTTCTTCTAGTAATAGAATTAATAATCTTTGTCCAAATTCAAAAACTATTCAAACGAATGATATGGAGTGTTTCAATAAGACATTTCATTTTCAATAGCCGGTCATTTTAACAGTTGCCATGACTCAACCTGTAACTACTTGACATATGACAAGTAAAAACTACGCCGTTAACAAACATGGAACGATATATGCTTCAACGATGCATTGAAATTATTAAAATTCACAACGTAAATGGTGAAAATTTCGCAAAATTAAAGCATTTTTGAGTCGTTGTGAAGCACCTTCTCGGCTATCAATTGTGAAACTGGTGGAAAAATTTGAGATGTTGGGACAAGTTGGTCATGTGAAGAATTGAAATCCTGCACGTCGCTCAAGAACAACTGAGAATATTGCTGTTGTATCCCATAGTGTTAGGAAAACCCAGGTTCGTCCATTTCTCGTTGATCTTTGGAATTGGGCATTCCACAAATGACAGTACACCGTATTTTGCATAAAGACTTAGGTCTTAAGGCTTTTAAAGTTCAGTTAACACAAGAACGCACGCTTACCGATCATCAATAACGTCGTGCCTGATTGGGTCCTTGAAATGCATCAAACTGATACGGAATTTTATTGAAAAATCATCTTGAATGATGCGGCCCATTTTCACCTCGGAAGCTACGTTAATAAGCAGAATTGTCGCATTTGGGACTCGGAAAAGCCAAGAATGACTGTTGAAAATCCTCTCCATTCTTAACGTGTGACTGTTTGGTACTGTTTTTGGTCTGGTGGGGCCATTGGACCTTACTTTTTCGAAAATGGGGCTGGGACAACTGTTATTGTTTATGGATTGCGCTATCGAACAATCATTAATGATTTTGTATGGCCGGAATTGGAAAATGTTAATTTGGATGGCATTTATTTTCAAGGCTACGCTACATGCCACACAAGTAACGATACTATCGCTCTTTTGCCTGAAAAGTTTCCTGACCGTGTGATTTCTCGAAGAGGCGATCACAATTGCCCACAGAGGTCTTGTGATTTAACACTCTTAGACCTTTTTCTTTGGGGCTACGTGAAAAACAAGGCCTATACCAATGGCATACAATCGACTCAAGGCCTCAAAGATGGAATTAGTGAAGTTATCGAGGACATAAAGCCGCAATTGTGCGAATTGGTCATGGGAAATTTCATGAGAAAAATATGGTCCTGCAAGCGTAGCCGTGGCGGTCATTTGGCTGATATTGCTTTCCATTATTAATGGCATACCCTCCTCTTTACAATTAAATAAACATCCAATGATCTCGCTTAAAAATACTCGTTTTTTTTACATATCAAAATGAAACCTCTACCTTATTGGTAGATCCTTTGGTACGATATTTAAATAACTTTGATATATGCTGAACATTTTTTGTCGTATTCTCATCCCAAAATTCAAATCGCCACCAACTTATGTATGAACCTTATAGTGACCCTGTTTAAACCGGGTTCAATATTTGTTTTAATTTAATACAATTTATCTTTCGAATATCGTCTGTCCAAAATTAAGTCATAAAATAAGGGCTTAATTTATAGAGAAGATAATAAAATGTAATGTGTTTATTCTGAGCTAGGCAACTTATCTGCGATATGGAAATTGATTTTCCTCAATATTCATGAACACCATCTATACATATCTATCCGCATCCATCCCCTATATAGCTGAATTAAATGGCGACGCACGTATAGATAGATGGTGCGCGAGGAACATTATATTTGACATCAAACAAAAGCCGAAGCCAATCAATTTTATTATTAATGAGTTTACATATAGAAGCCGGGTCGTCAGGGTACTACATCTGTTTATATAGGCTGATCTGACGAGAAATTCCGACTTGCTCGTGACAGAATATTGAAAAATTCATTTTTACTCCACGAAGAGAGAAATCATATTTATTTGTCAGAGGGAAAATATCGATTTTCTTTTGCGTATTTAGAAATTAAGTTCGAAGTTTTCAATCCTTATCAATCTATAAAGAGTTTTTCGTTTCTTTTGGTCGAGTGAGTCACAAATTTTTATAATTGCTAATAGGTAGCTATGAAAATGGCAGATAAACAATGAGTATTTACAATTTTTATAAAATTTGATTTGCTTTACTACATGTATGTAGCTCGTAAGGCTTTAGATGTCCATGGCTTGGTTATATACTTGTCTCCACTTTTTGTTGTTTCCTATCAGTTTTTCCCAGTGTGGAATTCCCATCAACTCCATATCATATTTTACTGCCTAAATCCATGTAGTTCGTGGTCTATCCTTGTCTCTTCTTCCCATGACTCCTTTTGTTAGGGCTCGTTTTGCTGCTCTTTCTTCTTTCATCCTTGACACGTGTCCTAAACATCTAAATGGCATGGTATATTTAAATATCTTCCGCGTAAGCCATTACATTATATTCAAGAGATGTTATTAGACTATTAATAAACACATTAAACAAGAATGGAACAAGGTTCGTACCCTGGGGGACTCCAAATGTAGAATGAATTAGTCTAGCTTTGTGCCTATTGTAAGTGATATAGTTTTCCCTATTTAACAAATATGACATCATGAACTCGATCAGAGAATTACTAAATCCAAAGAATGACAGCTTCTGCAAAAGCAAAATGTGATTAACAGTATCGAACGTATGACTAAAGTCCGTATAAATAACATCTAACTGTCCACCATGGTCTAAGGTTTCAGCTACATCTTGGGTTATACAGCATAAGTTTGCCACAGTAGAGCAGTTCTAGCAGATGCTAAAAAAGTTTAATAAGGGACAATTTCGGTTTGTGAACAACATCGTGACAGGTGACGAGACTTGGCTGTACTATTATGATGTGCCGGCCAAAGCTCAAAACAAAGATTGGGTCCCGTAGTTATCAGAAAATTCCGATCTGTAAAGAAGAAAATGATAGCTGTATTTTTCAAATCGAGTGGAATTGTGAAACGCGTCGTTTTTGACGCACAGAAGACAGTCACCCTGCAGTTTAGGCAGGCACTACAGTGCCTGCCTAAAGTCATTCGATCTATGAAGAACCTGAGGCCAAAGTCAAGAATAAACACCTGATTCCTCACGATAATGTTCCAGCTCACCGCGCCAAAGCCTGCACCGACTATTTGACTACGACATGATTGAAACTTCTCGAGCAACTTCCCTACAGTTCAGATCTTGCTGCCAGCGACTTTGCACTGTTCCCGCATGTGAAAATGAAGCTAAAAGGGAGGCGGTTTTCTAGTGATAAGGATCTTCTGTGGGCTTAGGACAACGAGTGTGATTTACTCCCTAGTGAAACTTGACAGAACTGGTTTAAAGATTGGTTTCGGATGACGGAGAGGTATATTGAGTGTAGAGGAAATTACTTTGAAAAAATTAAATAAGCAAAGCTGTATTGCCAAACTTTCCTAGTACCCTTTGTATATAACAGTTGTAGCTGCCAGAAAAATCCATCTTAACAACCCTGTGAATTCTTTGGAATTCAGTTTTGTTGTAATAACTGCTAGTAACTTTCCATTTTCTGTGGTAATGACTAGAGTTTTCATTAGAAGAAACATAAGTTTATGTATAACTTACAAATTGCAGCTTAAATAATAATTATAGTTAGACTGTATTACAATATTAAGCACGTAGTTACCTACAATTTTTTCTATTAAATATTTTTTCTATAGTCAATAACAACAGAACCATAGTCACCGAACGAAATAACAAAAAAATTATTTTTGCAAGGTATCTATTTAGCTATGCAAAAAAAAACAAAAACTGATTAAATTGATTTTAATCGTTTATTTACCACTTCTAGTTCTGAGATTTACTAAACAAGTGAAAAAAGCCCATCCGGTATAGCATCTACTCAAAAACTTTTGCAAAGTTGGAAAGAATGGATGTAAGACGACCATTAATTAAAACTATTTATCATCTAAATGATCTTTAATGCTTACTTTAAAATTTTCAGAGAATAGAAAAGAAAATATTTACTTCATTTGATCACATATCTTCAAAAGAAAATGCCTTTCTATTACTTTCTATTCGCATTTTGTGCATTGTTTTATTCTATTAGTTTGAAGCATCGAGAAGGCTCTCAATTCTATACATACGTCTATTCCGGTATACTATTACGATTGTCAACTCTTTTTTTATCGTCGCCGAAGTCAGAGAAAAGGTACAATCGAAATTAATGTAGCGTGGCGCAAATTTATGTGAAGTAATTTTTCTATTGGCACGAAATGGTTAGCTGAGTTATAACTCATAGACATTTCCACTGTCGGCCATCGTCCGTTCGTACCCCTTCGAAGTATCTCCTCAGTGACCGGCTTATCAATACCCCCTCGCTCGCGTGAAAGATTAATTACCTTAAGAGTCTGGCGCTCTGGTGAGTTCCGAGAGACCGTTCGCACACCCGATAGGTCAAGGCGTTTTCCCAGCAAATCGTGATTTATCGAGTCATTACCGGTTGAGATGTGGAATTATATTTAAAGTGTAGTTTAATAGAAATGCAATTTTTGAAACGGAAATCGGAACGTGGAATTGAAAGAAACGATTTCTCAGCGATAGTTTGATCTCGTGGATTTTCAACGAATTATGAAAATGTATTTGGTATTGAAACTCTGGAAGTTATTTCTTTGTGCTTAAAGAATTACTTTAGCTGTTTTCTGAACTTTGAGAAGTATTATTCAATATTGTAAAGCGAACGTAATGTGTTGCTTATTATTTCTTGTTTGATTTAAGAAGAGAAAATTACTTTTTTTTCACACAGCATCGATATCGATAACTATGGTTTGATAGCTGATAATGTAAAACTGTGTTGACACATCATGAATCGTTTAACGCCAGAACAACGCTTTCAAATTGTGGAAATTTACTTGGAAAAAATAAATCTGTTCGTGAAGTTTATAGAGCACTTCGGGTATTTTACTGTCAACATAATCGGCTTAGTTAGCAAGCAATTCGTGCAGTTATTGATCGTTTTCGCACTAATTTTACTCTTCTCGATTCAAAACTATCAACAAGACAAATAAACGTGCGTACCGAAGAGAATATTACTGATGTAGCGCGAAGTATTGAAGAAGTGTCGATTCGTTGTCGTTCCCAACTTGTTGCCCTTTGTCTTTCGACTACATGGAAAATTTTACGTAAAGATCTTGGCTTAGGTGCCTATAAAATATAGCTCATTCAAGAATTGAAGCCAAACGAACATTGTTTGGGTCGCATTTTTGCTGATTGGGCTCATTTGAAACTGGCCGAAGATGAGCGTTTTTATAAAAAAATTGTGTTTAGTGCTCAGCTCATTTCTGGTTAAATGGCTACTTCAAGAAGCAAAATTGCCCTATTTGGAGACAAATGCTATTATTTTGTTTGCGTTTGTCGAGATTCAAATGCGTATGGTATGTGTACGAATGCTGGATTAGATTGATGATGGCGAATCGACGGCGTTCTTCGTTATGTTCAACGAGTGTTAATAGATTTCCTAACCAATTTTCGACATTAGAATACACTGGCACTATTACTAATATGTATTGTTTGCAATATCAGCATTTGACCGTACTGTATTTTTGTGTGTAAAAAACATGTTAATAGCAAACAATACCGGTTAAATGTGCAACGTCATGTACCATATTATACATTTTTATATTCTATATGGCTTTATTTTTCTGTTAAGTGTGTGCAACATTCCACGAAATATTGTAGACAAAGAAGAATTTCCTAACTTTTGGGGGAAATACGTTCCGGAATGGAGATTGCCAACAAGAGATCAATTACAGTATAATTTTCCTCGGGCGAAATACACGTTTACGACTCAAAAAAAGCAGAGCTAAACGATCGAAAAATATGACTGACGGTTAGATGAAACAACAGATGCCAGAAAGAATAGTATTTTAAATGTGTTAGTGGGCACTTTAAAAACCAGCGAGAGCCCTTTCTTCACACAGTAGAATATTACAGAAGACAAACGCGGAAAGGGTAGAAAAAATAGTAAAACATACTTTAGGGAAGGTCAATATATCGGCAGTCCAACTTGTAATGTTGATTATAGATGGGGGTTCGAATATGGTTAAAGGTAGAAAGTTTCTAAAACAATCTTATCCTCAATTGCTTCATGTAACCTGTTTTATCCATGCATATCGTCTTGTAGCTGAATTTATTAGAAACAGTTATTCAAAAGTTGATCAATTTATTGTTTGTACCAGAAAAGTTGTCATTAAATTTCTAAAACGCATTCGTGAGTTTAAATAGGCTTGTCCGGACATTGCTCAGCCAGCACAGTCGGTATTGACAAGATGGGGAACGTGGCTTAAAACTGTTTTATATTATGAGAAATTTTTACATATTATTAAACCTTGTATCTTAAATTTAAATCCACAAGGTGCTCAAACAGTAAATCAGCGGCTGGTTTCAGATATCAAAATCTATACTCAAATAGAACAAATTTCCGAAAACTACTCAATTCTTTTAGATACCGTTTCCAAATTAGAGAACATTACATGAAGCGCTAAATATAGTATATTACCTCAAACCCTCGTCAGGAAATCTAACAGATAGTATGGAAGATTAACAACTCGTAAATTGTGCGCGGTTATAAATAAGAGTCCCGATTTTCAAACTATAGTGCGTATAGACAAGAGTTTAATTGAAAACCAAGAGTGCGAATATGATGCTAAAGTCTTTATTAAATTTGCGAACATCATATCATTAAACGCAGAATGTTCCTCTTCTAAATACACCAACATATTTTCGCCTTGCCGTAGGAGTATGACCGAGTCAGCACTGGAACGTATACTAATAACACAATACTACATCGAATAACAACACAAAAGAAAATTAAAATAGTAAGTAATTACATTTACTATTTTTAATATTGATTGTAACTGAGCCGTACGCTACTGTGAAAGCACTCGTTTCTGCAGCCTTACTAATAATTTATACTAATGCATTCAGTCCATGCAAATGCATCCACTCAACTACCGCTTTTAGTCACCCATTCGTAATGTCCTGATCAAGTTTACCAAATATTTAGAAAATGTTACGGCAAAAGATTACTTCAAGAACAAATACTGCTAAATAGAAAAGTATTTTAAGTAAACGACACTTTGTTATTTCAACATACGTATGTCTTGAATAAAAAGCGAGAGAGAGAACGTGGTAGTATTAAACTGTTTGTTTTCAAGTCGAAAATGTAAAAGAACTCGTATTACACACTATACACATCATTGTTCGTTCTTTTTCTCCAATTAAACATGCAACAACTCTCTTTCTAGTTTGATATCGTTACGATCCGACCTAAAAATATAAACCAAAACTTGCGCTGTAAATCGTAAACCTTTTTGTGGTAGTGCATGTGCATAAAACATGCGCACTATCTCAGATTAAGAAATGAGGAACTACATCGTGACCCAGCTTAAAGTCTATTTTGACATTTTATAGTTGCCTAAGAAATTATTGAAACTTTACCAATTATTTGATGGAAGACAGAGAAACATAATTCTTATCATGTAAACTAGTATATATGTATATAACATTGTATCGTGTTTTAACACTTACTAAACCAAGAACAAATTTATTCCTCAATATTTAATTCAATGAAACAAATCACGTCGTCCTAATACAAAATAAGTAGCTCAAATCTTCGGAACGGTCGAACAGAGTGCCAATTAATGAAACACGAAATATACAGCCGCTCATAAATATAAAACACTCGCCACAGCCGGAAGCGATGATGACTTGTAACACGATCCAAATCTCTTATTAATTCGAGTGTTTTTGATGAATAATTCGGGTGTAAAAAGCGTCACTCCGAGCGTAGCAGGGTACTGCACACGATATCTCATTATTTACAGTACCAGTGTTATAGGGTGGGTGTAGCAGGGTTCGGTCAGCTACAAGGTCCGCAAAAGAGAATACATAATACATAATACGCGTGCAGCGTCGAGGGAATACACTGATTGGGGTCGAATGCCCTCCCATGATTTATCATTTATTCCATCGGAACCAGAAGACCTACTCATATTATATACAGGAACGGCTGGAAATATTCGCATATACAACACATATAATTCACATAGTTTATGCAAAGTGATAATAATTAGAAATTTTAGTGAAAATTTAAACTCGAATTTTCTATTAGCTAAGCGATATAAGTATAAGAACTACAATTCTTATTTACTAGGTCCCAGGGTGGTCCCAGAAGTACCCGACCCAACAAAGAAAACACAAAAATTTTGGAAAGAAATATATTTATTTTTCAACATAATCTCCTTTCAGCTCTATACATTTTCCCCAGCGATGTTCAATAAGTTTGATACCCTTTTTATAATAAGAACTGTCTTGTTCTTCAAAATAGCCATTAACTGCCAACATCACTTCTTCATCGTTGGAAAATCTTTGATCACTGAGCCACTTCTTCAAGTTTGAGAACAGAAAATAATCCTTATGGAACGACCCTCGTATTAAATATATGAGATAAATTACCGCCTCCCCTATCGTTCAAACCTGCAATTCTCCTTACTTATATTTTAGTCACTATGCGTATATGGACAGACTACTTTTAAAGTTAGCATACACCATTTGGTGGACGACTGAGAATAATACTAATAACACCCTGTTTACTATATGTTTCGAGTTTTTGAACTATCTTCAGGCAATACACTGATAACACAGGCCTGCATAGAAACCCTTTTTAAAAATTGTTTTAATTTCAGTCACTTTTTTTGCCTGTTTTCCAATATTGTTTCCAAAAATAAAATCTGTTTTTGTCCATAACGTAGTTTCCTCAAAAAAAGCAGTATTTTAACAAAAGTAATCCAAATACAAAAAAATTATAGAACGTAATCTTTAACGGAACCTCTGGTTGATTAATTTAATAACTGAAGGTTGATATATAACCCCTTACCACTTTAATTCTCGTATTCTTTATACGTATTGCGACAACTAAGTCGTCGTCATCAGCAGATAGTTACACAGTGATACACCTGAAAAACTACGGAAAAATACGCGTAAGAAAACAAATTCCGCATAAGATCTGTATATTTGAAAGCCGAAACTTTGAAAGCCAAAACGCACACTTTTAGAATTTTATTAAAATCTTATATAACCAAACATTTTTCATAAAAATACCACAAAATTAGTAAAATTGAATGATCTTGTTTAATAGTCCTTGTAGTATCGTTTTCGCTTCCCAACGAAACTTCGTTTTGTGCTGCTTCTGCTGTGAGATCGTTGGAGTCGTCCCTATTCAACTTCCAACAGTAGTCCAATATCACATTAACATACCACCATCTTTGATAACGCTTTTGCATTTCCTTTATATCTTTGTGAAATGTTTCATCTTGTTCCTCGCTGACAGCACTAAAATTGTCTGGAAAGTAGATTATGTGTGAGTGTAGAAAATGTACTTATAGGCTTATATTACAGCATATATTTTTGAAACTTTCCACCATTTCAGCTACAATGTCCTTGTAGTCAGGATCCTTTTCGTTCCCAAGAAATCTGGTTAGAATAAGTTTAAAATATACCCAAGCTGCAAAATTGTTTTGAGTCCATTTTTGTTTCAAAGATGTCAGTTTTCATAAGTTTTAGGATGTCAGGTCCAACAAATATTTCTTTTGTTTAGCTTCGTCTCAGATTCTCCTTCCTTTGATAAGGCCTTAACAAATTGCTTCATCAGACTCAATGTGATGTGGAGTGGAGGAAGTAAAACTATTTTTAGATCCAAAATAGTCACCCTCTCAATATTCCTTGTATTCCTTGTTTTTTTCGGACTGGCCACCCTTTCTTAATGTAAAGCTGTTTTCTATAGCGGCTATCCCATTCACAAAGAAAACATAGATACTTTGCGTATTCACTCTGTTGACTAAGCAACAGTGAAATGACTCTTAAATCGCCACAAATGACGACCTTATAAATGTTCTTTGAAGCACCGCCATTGTGTTTTTTGTGCAATTCTTGGCACCAATCGACGCGAGTCCTTTTTCGAGCGGTTGTCAAATTATGTGGTACCCAACGTGAACATACTTCTTAACGGCTAAATGTTCATGCAGGATCTTATGCACGCTGGTGTTACTAATACCTAGAGATGTCCCGATCTCACGGTATGTTACGTGACGGTCTTGCATTATCAATTCAGACACTGCATTAATATTGCACTGCAATAACATTTGTGGGACGACTTTCACGAAATTCATCGTCCAAAGAACGCCGTCCAAGTTTGAATTCACTATACCAACGATATACTGTAGTTTTCGATGGTGCTTCATCACCGTATAAAGAATTCGACTCGTCTGCATTCTTGTTGAGATAATCCACGGCCAAGGTTATGAAAAATAATTGCACGAAAATGTTCGCGAGTTAATTCCATTTTTTCCTTGACATAAATGCTTCAAGTTACTATCAACTATAGAAATAGCGACCAGATAATAAAACTGTCAAGGTAAATATATTGCAAAAATGACGAACTTCACGATAGAACCATCAGATCGGAGGCAACACTAACAGTGTTGCCAGTTCCCGAAATATAAACGGCCACCCTCGTATTTGTATTATTATCAGATCCTCATCTAAAATATATTTGTTATGACGAATTTTCAGTATAGATTAAGGACTGCTAAAACTTTCTTAACCTTAAAGCACGATACTTCACGTTCTATAAGAGTGATCCGTCATGTTTCTGACCTGATGTAGAAATGGCCTTAGTACGACCGGATGTTTATAATATTTATGAAGTACGAACTTCATACGACTTGTTTTGCAATTTTAAACGCTCATATTTAGTTGCTTGTTTTTGGTAATCAAATTTAATAAACAAATTTTGATATTTTGTGAAAAATAAGTGAAATCAAAATTCCAGCTCTTGTAATATATTGGGTTGGCAACTAAGTAGTTTCGGTTTTGTAGTATAAAATAAAACACTTTTTTTTAAACAAAGAATAGTTTTTAATCAATTATATATTTTCCATTTTGCTCAATGACCTTTTGCCATCTTTTTTTCAGCTGCTCATAAAATTTCTGGTCCTCATCAGCAAAAAAGTGAACCAGGTGCGAATGAAGGTCATCGTCATTTGTGAAAGTTTTCCCATTCAAAGAATTCTGCAAACTTCGAAATAAATGGTAATCAGATGGTGCTAGATCAGGGCTGTATGGAGGATGTGGCATAATTTCCCAGCCAAGCTCCAACAGTTTCCCACGAGTTGCCAAAGACGTGTGAGGCCTTGCATTATCTTGGTGGAAAACTACACCTTTCCGATTTGACAATTCTGGCCGTTTTTCTTTGATTGCTTCATCCGGTTTTATTAATTGTTGACAGTAAACATCAGAATTGATCGTTTGGTTCCTTGGAAGCAGCTCAAAAAACACAACACCTTCTTAATCCCACCAAACTGACAGCATGATCTTTTTTGGATGCAATTCAGCTCTCGATGTGGTTTGAGCTGGTTTATCGTGTTTGCTCCATGATCGTTTTCGAACTATGTTACTGTACGGGACCCATTTTTCATCACCAGTGATGATTCTTTTTAAGAAAGGGTCGGTTTCATTTCGTCTAAGGTGCATATCGTAAAAGTCGTCTTTGTGTTAAACGAATTTCTTTCAATTCGTGAGATACCCAAATATCAAGCTTCTTAACTAGCCCAAGATATTTTAAATATTTTTCAATTGTTGTGTGCGATACATGTAGTCCCTCTGCAACCTCTCGAACAGTTATATGACGATCCTCTTCAATTATGACTTTGATTTGGTCATCATCAACTTCAGTAGGCCGACCAGAACGTTGCTCATCTTTGAGGGAAAAATCTCCAGAACGGTATTTTTTATACCAATTCTGACACGTGCGCTCTGTTAAACAATTAGCACCATAAACTTTACATAGCTTTTTGTGAGCCGCAGCAGCTTTCTTTCCTTTACGGAAATAAAATAGTAAAATATGTCGAAAATGTTCGTTTCTGCACTCCATTTAAAATTAACCCACAACTAATAGCTTTAATAAAAATCACGTACTACTTGCTTCTGAAGTTACGTCAATGTGACTAGTATCACACGACAAACGGTAAAGTACAGCACTAACATACGTTAGACAAAAAATAAAGCAATGCTCTCTATCAGTAAAAACAGAAAGTACTTAGTTGCCAACCCAATACTTTGTTTTAAAAGGTTTAACCCTAACGAACATAAAAAAGGAATTCTTCCCCTTCGTTTAAAAAAGACGCTTCGCTGTTGTAAAAAATTGTTTCTCAGTTTGGTGCAAATAATAATTTTGAATTCTTATTTTCCTTTCCGAAGAAACTTTGTCGAAAAGATAACATATAACAACTTCCAATTAAGTATTTCATAAAAATTATTCGGTGTAGGGAAGAAAATTGTTGCTGAACCGAGACCGAAGGCAGTAATTCGTCACACCCCTATTAAGATTCCCAAATTGTCTCATAAAAATGGGGCTAGTAGAAAGAGATGTAGAATATGTTCGCAAAAAAAGATAAGGAAAAATACAATATATCATTGCATTAAATGCCCCGACAAGCCCGGCTTATGTCTAGGGGACTGCTTTGAAATATATCATATAAATAAATGAAAGAATGGTACTTATTTTCGACTAACCAAGAAATATTCTTTAGTTTCTGTATTTCAATATTTAATACTGCTTTTATTTAGTGTCATTGTTATATGTGTGTACCTATTGTTTTGACTAGCGTTTCGGCTTTGCTGTTCTTTGAGATAATATTCTTTTTCAGTTTTATGTTTTATGGATGTATTTGTATACAGTTTCTGTTTCTTGTTCAGTTGCGTTTTTATGAAACGGTTGTTTTTTTATATTTTTTTGTGAAATTTACGCGTGTAAAGCTTTATTATTTTGTATTCGAGCATCGATGACAAAAAAAGATAAAAGAAGTTGGGACGAATCCGAGTAAGTCAGCATATAACACATTTATTAACGACGATGTACGCATAACACGGACACGAGTCGTGTAAAACGAAGCATCTTTTCTCTTCACAAAATACGTACAAGTAAAATACTCACACGTCCAATGATGTAATTAGTCTATATAAAGAAAGATTAATGTATCAGTCGATTTAAGCAATTAATATCAACAGTGAAAGTGTTAAAACAATAGCAATAAACAATATATATGATCATCATTTCACAGTGTTACAAAATAATTCAAGATTGTGTTTAAGGAATGCGTATTTCGAGTTTTATTTCGGCCCAGAAACTGTATAAAATCTATTCTAAAAAACGCGTAAGATAAAATCGAGTTTAATAATAATAATAATAATAAAGAAATACAGAGTATATGAAACAAATTGTCAGTATAGTGACAAAAAATATGTCGATCAAACAAAACGGTCAATAGGTTACCGATATAAAGGACATATCTAACTCATTAAATATAATCAGTTTGAAAAATCTAGTTTAGCGAAACATGTGTTTAAAAACAATCATTGTGTAATCGTGTATTATTGACCTTTAATCAAAAACAATCATCGCAAATTAGATAATTACGAAAGCATCTTTATTGTGAAAATTAAAAATCATGTGGTTAATGTGGGTTGGGTTCCGATATCATATCCTGACCTCTAAGTTCTTGGAAGACATGACTGTTAAAAAAAAGTGTTTGCAGTAGCGTATATTAATACAAGTGTTAATTGTTAAGACTAAGAAATATTAACTCACAGACGTTTTGTAAACTTCAGCGTGTTTTAGTTTTAGTCGCATTGGCGTGCGAATTTTTTTCGGTGTAACGTTTCCGCGAATTCGGATGGGACATTGTGATTTATAGCCGGGTGATTATGACAACTTAGAAGTAGAAATACTTGCACAGAGTCGAACATTGACGTGGTAAAGGTCTTTTACCATTTTTTTTGCAATATTTTGCAAATATTTTCTTTGCATATACTATTGAATATTACGAGGTAGCCGTTTATATTTCGGGAATAGCAAACAAAAAAATTTTTTTATTATCGAAAATAGTTTTATTGCTTTTCAAAATATTCTCTTTGAAAATCGATACACTTTTGCATTCGTTTCAACCAATTCGAAAAGCATTGCTGCCATTGTGAAGGCGTCCAAAATATGAGTTTTGAATGCCTCAATTGCCTCTTACGGCATAGAAAACCGTTCACCACGGAGTTTATTCTTTACTCGTGGGAACAAAAAGAAATCACAGGATGCTAGAACACGGCTGTACGGCGGATAGTTTATCAATTCAAAGTTTTGCCCGGTCAAATATTCAATTGTTTGAACCGACAAGTCTCGCTCGCAATGTCTTGGTGTAGAATGATCTGTGGTTTTCAGTTTGTTTTCTTTATTTCTTCATAAACCTTTGGCAAACAAATAGTTGTGTACTATTTGGAATTGACCGTTCTACAACTCTCTCAAGGCACGGTTGCAACATGACCGGTTATTTCGAAAAAACAGGCGACCATTTGCTTTGATGTGCTTCAAGCGCGAATAACTATTCTGGTTTTGGCTCATCTTGGAATACCGACACAGTCGACTGCTGTTTACTATCGGGCTCATACGTATAGATCCAAGATTCATTGCCTCTGATGACTTTATAAATGTTCGTCGAAGGACCGCCATTGTATTATTTCTTGGCACCAATCGACGCGAATCCTTTTTTGAGCGGTCGTCAAATCATTTGGTATCTAACGTGAACATAACTTCTTAAAGGCTAAATTTTCATGCAGAATCTTATGCACGCTGGTGTTACTAGTACCTACAGATGACTCGATCTCACGATATGTCACTTGATGGTCTTGCATTATCAATTCAGCCACTGCATTAATGTTTTGCGACACAACAACATTTGTGGCACGACCTTCACGAAATTCATCGTCCAAAGCACGCTGTCCAAATTTGAGTTCACTATGCCAACGATACTGTAGTTTTCGATGGTGCTTCAGCACCGTATAAAGAATTCAGCTCGTCGATGCATTCTTGTTGAGATAATCCACGCCGAAGATTATGAAAAATAATTGCACGAAAATGTTCGCGAGTTAATTCCATTTTTAGCTGACATAAAATTTTCAAGTTACTATCAACAATAGAAATAGCGACCGGGTAGTAAAACTGTCAAGATACATATATTGTCGAAAATGGCAAACTTCACGATGCAATCATCAGATCGGAGGCAACACTAACAGTGTTGCCAGTTCGTGAAGTATAAGCAGCTACCCTCGTGTATTGTCCTATAATAGGATTTTATATCTGTTGAGCAAACATATATATGATTATTATTAATGACAACATTACCCGTGGTTTCGCAATTTCTCCAGTACGTAACATAACCACTCTTTACGTTTGCAACACAGAAATTCTTTTGTCGCAAAGGGAATTCGTGGATCATATTCATCCGCCCAGTAATACCCCAGGAGACAGTCTCTGAAACACAGATTGTTTATTATTAGTAAAATATTTGTATAGCTTTACTACACTCTCAGTACACGAGGATAACATCTAAATATGAATATCATTTCATATTTTTATATACAAACTTTTATATGGACGTTCATTTCGCTTCCCTAGCCCTGTACTCGTTCATTTCATGCGGACAGCGATCCTGGCAGCTTCCACATAGACATCGCGTACGTATGTATATATTTACTAATCTGTATTTTTTGAAAAGCCGGGAATTTTTACGTCAGTACGCGGGGAAAACATAAAGCTAGGGATTCTCTTATGAAGTTTATTGCGAAATGTATGCAAATTTCGTGCTTGCATTTGACAGAAGAATAACGAAGAGCGACCGGAGAATATTGTGTGTTGACGATCTTTATGAGGTAAATGAGACTTCCAGATATTGCACGTACTATGATTTTCTGTTAAATAATTTAGACGTTGACAGTCTAGAGCGTACATCATTCATTATACACCGGGTGTTTCATAATATTATTGCCGCAGCTTAAGGACGTGCTACTGAAGCAATTTCTAGTTAAAGATGAACACAAAACTCTATTGTAACTGGGCTACTAGCATTTGAAGTTTTAGATAATCCTACCAATGCAGATATTACTTAGTGCTGTTGACTAACTTGTTAAAAGCAGGGCGGCTGCGATTTATAAGTTTTTATTCATTTTAAGAGCAAACGTCAATTAAGTTAATTTAGGGGGTTTATTTTTAAAATACACTAAAAAGCAACTTCATTTTATCCAATGAAGAATAGGCCCATACTCACTTTGTTTATACCAGTTGTACCGGAAGGACATCAGCGTATTCTTCATTCGACAAAATGAACACAGTTGGGTTACCTAAAATTAATGGGTGTCCCAAACAGAACACAAGATGTGAATTTGTCGCCATTTGTGCAGTAAAGTGTTGGCAACCCTAAAAAAAAAAGACAATTTGACAGTTGACAGTTTAGTGTTAGTAAAAATGTACCGTTATACGATAGAACAACGTGTCTTCATTATTGAACAATATTTCGAAAATAATGAAAGCTTGGCGGCCGCAGTTCGAAAATTTTATACAAAATATGGTCGGAATAGTGTTTTAACTTCGTCAACTGCGAAGAGACTAATTGAAAAATTCAGGGAGATTGGATCCATTGGAGACGCCAAACACACTGGTCGTCCAAAAACAATCCGTTCAAATGTCAATATCGGAGCAGTGCGCGAGAGTGTTGGTGACAATCCAGGAACCTCCATTCGGTGTCGTGGACAAGAATTGCAAATTTCAAGAAGCTCTCTACAGCGTATACTCACTAAAGATCTGTGTCTCCATGCTTACAAAATTTAATTAACATAACAACTGAAGCCTAATGACCATGCACAGCGAAGAGAGTTCGTTGAATGGATTATTGAACATCAACAAATGGATGCTGATTTTTCGAGCAAAATCATCCTGAACGATGACGCACATTTTCACCTTAATGGCTTTGTTAATCGCCAAAATTGCCGCTTTTGGTGTTCTGGAAACCCACATGTGATTGTCGAAAAACAAATGCATCCACAACGTGTCACTGTTTGGTGTGCATTTTGGGCTAGAGGCATAATTGGACCATACTTTTTTGAAAATGAGGCTGGTCGAGCAGTGACTGTTACTGATGTTCGATATCGCAACATGATAACGTAGCTCTTTCTGCCGAAATTGGATGATATTGATGTGGCCAATATGTGGTTTCAACAAGACGGTGCCACATGCCATATAGCCCGTGAAACAATTCAGTTACTGCATGAGACATTTCCAGGTCGTGTACTCTCTCGTTTCGGTGATCAGAATTGGCCTTCTAGATCATGTGGGGTTATTTGAAATCACAGGCCTATGTCAACAAGCCCATAACCACCCGTGTATTAAAGGAGGAGATTCAACGATGCATAAACGAAATTCAGCCACATTTATGCATAATGGCCATGGAAAATTTCGACAAACGAGTGCGTATGTGCATGCAAAGGCGTGGAGGCCATTTGCCAGATGTGTTATTCCAAAAATAACCCTGTCCTATGTACTTTATGATTCAATAAAAAAATAATCAACTACTGCACTCAACTACTGCACTGAAACTGAGTGCAGTAGTTGATCCCTGAAGATGTCCCATACAAATGGGTACGAAACTTCGGCAGATATATAAGTGACGCAGTTGCAGCCCGGAAGTCCAGAAGCAGCTAGCGGGGGTGTACTTTAATATAAGAGTTAGTTTTAAGACTAGGAATTAAATTATTTGTGAAATAAATCAGTGTGTGTTTGGTTATTATCTGGGAAAGTTTTTTGGAGTTATTTTGTGCGAGTTTTACATATGCGTTAAAGATTCTACATATTTTTGTGTAAACGAATGCAAATATTTGCTTTTTGAATAATTTTTCACCTTGGTTTTATAACTTGCTTTTCTTGGGGTTTCTTTTTGTTCCTGTTTGATTGCAAAACTTAGGGAGGTCTTTCTTCTGCGACGCGGTCACTTTAAGAATTAAACTGTCTTATTCCACATAATTAACTAAAAATAATACTTTTTAAATGCTTTTAAAAGTTCAAAAACACGTAAAAACACTAAAGAATATCATCACCGTTATGTAAATTGCCTTTTCACACAAAGAGACGACAACAAAATGTAACAAAAGAAGAATATATTTAAATCAAACTTAGAGTGCTAACAGAATTAATATATCAACATTTAGCATATTCCTAGTGACAGCGTTAAATTAGTCGTACCAAAGAAACATGTTTAGCGTACATTTTATTACAGGAAAGCTTTCTTTGAGTTTCGTCTTTTTACCCTTAACAATTTTAGTGTCTCTCTCGACTCTGACTTTCCAACTGTACCTTCCTACGACTCCTCCTCATTCCCTTTCCCCGCTCTCGCCATTATACATGCCTCTTGCGAACTTCCACCCTCCTTTTGTCTTACTCTGGGATTTGAAATAAGCTTTCCCACGTCCAGCTGAATTTATGGTTATGCTTCCCACTGTAAAATTATTATTCCTTTGCATGTTTTGTGAAAACGCATGAGTGCGTGTTTGCTTAACGTTTAATTTAGTAAAATGTAAAAAGAAATATTAAATTTATCCGTCGATTTGAAGTACTTCATGTACAATTCTTTGTTTTACGTCTTACTGAGTCGTTTCTCATTTCAAAACAAAATAGTTAAATAGACACTATTTCAAAAAATTTCGAAAATGATTTACAATTCGTTTTACAGAATTTGAATATTACAGTTACAATTGAACAAAATATAGCTCGGGATATAGAGAAATAGGAAAATGTTAGTGAGCTGGATGACAGGAAGTCTTGCGAATGTATAATTCTCACTCAATTCAGGTGATTTGGAAGGAAAAGGTATAACAGGTGGAGCAATAAATATCAGGTTATTGAAAAGTGCTGCCATTTTTGCAAATGGCATCCTATATCGGTTTGGTTTTGAGATTCGTGAAACGGAAACGTGCGAAATTTATGATGAATGACAATGAATCGACATACACTTCAAGAACGCGCCATGATTGTGACAATGTTTGCCCACAATAGTTCCTCAGTGGTGTTAACGCAACGTAAATTTCGTCGAAAATATCCCAATTCTGCAGCGCTCACAGCTCAAACAATTCGACGTCTGGCGTCTTTATTTAAAGAGAGCAGCACCACAAGGGATAGGTGACGCACTGGAAGGCCCCAAACCGGCCGTTCGGCTGAAGATATCCAAGCAATACGTGAAAATGTGGTAAAGGAACCCGAAGCAACTACAAGAAAACGTACTCAACAATTGCACATTTCGCGTCATTCGCTACGTCGCATTTTGACATTGGACTTAAAAATGTTCCCATACAAAATACAGGTGGTCCAATAGTTGTTACCAAGCGACTGTGGTTCCCTTTTAGATTACAGCTCTAAGATTTTTTATCTCAACGACGAAGTGGATGATTCCATCAAAATTGGTCATGAGCGACGAGGCTCATTGACTGAATTTTTCTTACCGGAAGTTGACGATCTGCATTTGAAGGACATGCAGTTCCAACAGGACGGGACCGCTTTTCATACTGCACGTGACCCAACATTCAAAAAATAACATAGTTTGCGAACTGAAGGGAATATCACAAATAGAATAAACATTTGAATCGGACTTAGACAGTTTGTAAGCAGAATTTATAAAGTAATTGTCAAGTTCATTTGCTCGCTCTTGAGTATGAATTGTATGTGGGTTATTTTTTACATTCGTATTTACAATATCACGTATTATAGACCAAGCAGTTTTAGATCTATTATCAAATTTTTCTACTATACTTACTTCATCTACTATGTTGACTTATGCGTCTAAATGATTCTGATTCATATCTTGCTTTCTAGCTTGTTTTTCCTTCAATATTTTCTATACTATTGGGTTGGCAACTAAGTACTTTCGGTTTTGTAGTATAAAATAGAACACTTTTTTTTTAAACAAAGAATAGTTTTTAATCAATTATATATTTTCCATTTTGCTCAATGACCCTTTGCCACCTTTCTTTTAGCTGCATGATTCCACGCTCATAAAATTTCTGGTCCTTATCAGCAAAAAACTGAAACAGGTGCGAGTGAAGGTCATCGTCATTTGTGAAAGTTTTACCATTCAAAGAATTCTGCAAACTTCGAAATAAATGGTAATCAGATGGTGCTAGATCAGGGCTGTATGGGGGATGTGGCACCACTTCCTAGCCAAGCTCCAATAGTTTTCCACGAGTTCCCAAAGATATGTGAGACCTTGCATTATCTTGGTGGAAAACTACACCTTTCCGATTTGACAATTCTGGCCGTTTTTCTTTGATTGCTTCATCCAGTTTTATTAATTGTTGACAGAAAACATCAGAATTGATCGTTTGGTTCCTTGGAAGCAGCTCAAAAAACACAACACCTTTGTAATCCCACCAAACTGACAGCATGATCTTTTTTGGATGCAATTCAGCTTTCGATGTGGTTTGAGCTGGTTTATCGTGTTTGCTCCATGATCGTTTTCGAACTATGTTACTGTACAGGACCCATTTTTCATCACCAGTGATGATTCTTTTTAAGAAAGGGTCGGTTTCATTTCGTCTAATGTGCATATCGCAAAAGTTGATTCTTTGTGTTAAATGAATTTCTTTCAATTCGTGAGGTACCCGAATATCAAGCTTCTTAATTAGTCCAAGACATTTTAAATGTTTTTCAATTGTTGTGTGCGATACATGTAGCCTCTCCGCAACCTCTAGAACAGTTATATGACGATCCTCTTCAATTATGACTTTGATTTGGTCATCATTAACTTCAGTAGGCCGACCAGAACGTTGCTCATCTTTGAGGGAAAAATCTCCAGAACGGAATTTTTTATACCAATTCTGACATGTGCGCTCTGTTAAGCAATTAGCACCATAAACTTCATATATCTTTTTGTGAGCCGCAGCAGCTTTCTTTCCTTTACGGAAATAAAATAGTAAAATATGTCGAAAATGTTCGTTTCTGCACTCCACTTAAAATTAACCCACAACTAATAGCTTTAATAAAAATCACGCGCTACTTGCTTCTGAAGTTACGTCAATGTGACTAGTATCACGCGACAAACGGTAAAGTACAGCACTAACATACGTTATACAAAAAATAAAGCAACGCTCTCTATCAGTAAAAACCGAAAGTACTTAGTTGCCAACCTAATATATTGACTTGTACAGTTTTATTTATGTAGATGACTAGTTAAACCTTGCTTCCTCGCTCATTTTTGCCATAGGCATTGGCTCTACTTTTTCTACCATGTTGACTCGTTCTGCTCTAAGTAGACGAAATTGTTTCATCTCTCATTCTTTCTCGTGGACAACCCATTTTTTCTACTGTGTTGCTTCGCATAGCTTATGTGTGTGGGTGATCCTAATTCAATATTACTTCCTGCTTGAGTTGCTCATGGAAGAATTTACATTGCATTTTTAGCATCGCTTGCAGATTCTCTCTTGTTCTTTTGGGAATTTGCTTTACGCCTTTTCCACACATTTCTATCGAATAACAAGGGAAACAATTAACTCGATCAAAGGCCCACTTGATAGGGTAATGCTAAATACAAAGCGGTTGTCTTTAGTATTCTCGGGAGAATGATAACGCCTACACGGCCCTGTACCCTAGAAACTATCTGCACGATTCCTTGCATTTTAGATATAGTTCCTCAGTAGCTCTAGATCTTGGCTTCCTACATTAACTATTAGTTCATCGTAGTGCGTCATTGCTTTTAAAACTTGTGTCTAATTCTTTTACTCCATTGTTTAGGCATACTATTTTATTAAGTCTGCATATTTTCTTTGTTATTTTATACTGTTTTTCATATTTTTGTCTTTCCCCGTCCCTGTTTTAGCACCTGTTCTTTTGCAGATAGCCTTCTTTTTTCACCTTCTTTCTGTGCTTTTTAACCATCGCCTTCCTTTATTCTTTATTTTTAGATGGTATTAAACAATGAATAGGTCAATTATCATTTGTTTTTTTTGTCAAATTTAAATACAATCTGCTTCATCGCTCATATTAAAATAAGATATTATTTGTCTTCTATAGAGTAATTTCTTGAAAGTAAATGACTGAGTAAAAGGAAACACAAATTTCATCTTTCAACAGGAGTAGAGCTGTTATAAATTAACAATGTAATATCACTTAAATTGACATTTAATATGTATGTATATCTGGGACATGGATGCATGCACTGGTTGCCTCAGCTGAATGCAATCTCACAGTATAGAGAGCTCGATTTCTATATATAGTAGCAGTAGCTTATCCGGACGCGAGGATAAGATCTTTTGTTTAGAGATAACGTGAATTTATGGCGGGACGTTCATGCATCTTTAATAACATCTCGTTTCCGGCGAGCGTGGCCGGGTAGGTGGGAGGACTGGGGTGGCGGAGAACGGGCGCTACACTCGTTCGCTCCGATCCAACCGGCTAACTGACGGGCATTAAGAAGATGATGTCGTTATGTAATCAAGTTTTACGCACACTCATTGAAGAGGAAATTTTCGGGTCTTATCTGCCCGGAGCGCTCCGGGTCCTATGATTCAGGTTTCCTCCTTTACCTTTATTAAAAGTATCGTGTTTTGATGCAATTTAATTATGGAGAATTAGGCAGGAGAAATGATTTAGTACAGGGCAATAATTATATTAAATTATGTCGAATTATTTGCTAATTATTTCAAAGCAAACCAATTTATAATAAATGTCTATGGAGGTTCTAATTAGGTCTCATTTATTTATAATTTAAATTAATGATATCAATTTCACGTTAGATCTTATGATTTTATGGTATAAACGAAGCAATTACTTGATTTCATTGTCTTAAAGATACTTAAGTACTAGCGAAAATTTAATAAATAATTACGTGTTATTAAGATTTAATATCAGCTAGCAGAATCAGATACATTTTTTATTACAAATGTAAAGGATGTTTCAAATTGCGCGGTTTTTTTAAGAATAAATAAAATATAGATGGCGCACTGATTTAGTCTGGGTATGTGGGCATTTAAAAAGTGTGATGTATGATATTTATAAAAATGATTTCGTACACGGTACAACAACTCGTTCAAATTGTTGAATTATTTTAGGAAAATCAGCGTTCTGTGAAAAGAGTTTTTAGAATATTACGTGAATTTTATGGTTTGCATAATCGTCCATCTGAAAGCACTATTTGCTGAATTAATAAAACATTTTAAGAGACCAGTTCCCTGGAAGATCAAAATAGTGGAAAATACAGTCGTAGTGGTCGTTCACAAGAACATATTGGTTTGGTTCGTGAAAGTGTTGCTGAAGATCCTGAAAGGTCCATTAGATGACGTTCACAACAAGGACTTAGTGGATCAACAATATGGCGTATTTTACACAGGGATTTAGCTCTGAAGGTATATAAGGTTCAAATAATACAGGAACTGAAGCCATTAGATCATTTAAAACGTCGTTAATTTGTCAATTTCATCAATGAAAAACCAGCTGATTTTTTTCAATAAATAATATTTTCCGATGAAGCACATTTTGAACTTGGTTGCTATGTTAATAAACAAAATTTCCGTATCTGGGCTGAGGAAAATCCACGAATTATGCATAAGAAACCTGTGCATTCTAAACGAGTTACTTGTTTGGTATGCATTATGGTCAGGTGGTGTAATTGGACCTTACTTCTTTGAAAATGCTGCTAGTGAAACTGTATCTGTCAATTGTGATCGATATCGTCGGATGAGTTACTGTTTGTTGTGCATTATGGTCAGGTGGTGTAATTGGACCATACTTCTTTGAAAATGCTGCTGGTGAAGCTGTAATTGTCAATGGTGATCGATATCGTCGGATGACAACCGATTTTTGTGACCTGAATTAATGAATATTGATCTAGAGGATATGTGGTTTCAAAAGGATGGCACTACACCTCACTTTGCACACGAATCAATTAATTTATTGACAGAAAAATTTCCTTGACGTGAATATCAAGAAACGGTGATGTTAATTGGTCACCAAGATCATGTGATTTGACACCGTTAAACTATTTTCGGGTTATGTGAAAAGTCAGGTTTATAAAAACAATCCACAATCAATTCCTGCTTTGAAAGATGAAATTATTCGTGTCATTGGTGAGATAGTGCCTCAATTATGTCAAAATGTCAGAGAAAATTTTAACAAAAGAGTGGACTTCCATAGATCTGCAAGAGGAGGCCATTTGGCAGATATTATATGAATTCTTGTCGAGATAATCAACACCGAAAGTTATGAAAAATGTTCGCGAGTTATTTCCATTTTTTCCGTGACATAAAATTTTCAAGTTACTGTCAACAGTAGCAATAGCGACCGGATAATAAAACTGTCAAGGTAAATATATTGTCAAAAATGACAAACTTCACGATGCAATTATCAGATCGGAGACAACACTAACAGTGTTGCCAATTCCCGAAATATAAACGGCTACCCTCGTATATATGTGTATATATATATATATGCATCGTTCATTAGACTGCAGAAACTATTATTGAGCTTATATGCAGTTAATGATTTAACGGAACTATTGATTTCATTAAACAATAGCTAATTAGTTAATCTGTACATACGTCTAATTAATTTTAATAATTAATCATTATCAAAGCGTTGCATATATTCGATAGCTTTGATTTAGTTCCTAGCTTATAAACAGCGGATGATTATTATAGCGTACATAGCTTTGATCGCTGATAAATATTGAATCTATACATATACCTAATTAATTTTAATAATTGATTATTGTCTGAGCGTTGCACATATTTGATAGCTTCGGTTTAATTCCGAGTTTATAAACTGCCGAAGATTTTTATACCACACATAGATTTGGACGTTGGGAATTCTTGAATTTGTACATATATCAAATTAGTTTTAATAATTGGCTATTACCAGAACGTATAAAGATTCGACAGATTTGATTTAAGTAATAATTTATAAACAGCTAGAGATTAGTACACCCTACATACGAGGGTGGTCCCAGAAGTACCCGACCCAACAACAAAAAAGTTCAATACCGTTTTTATAATAAGAACTGTCTTGGTCCCCAAAATAGCCATTAATTGCCGACATCACTTCTTCATTGTTGGAAAATCTTCGACCACTGCGCCATTTTCTCGGGTTTGGGAACAGAAAATAATCCGAGGCGGCCAAACCTGACGAATAGGGTGCATGAGCTGGGAATTGAAACTTTAATTTATTAATTTTGGCCATTGCAATAACGGATTTGTGAGCTAGTGCATTATCTTGATGAAACAACACTTTCTTCTTAGCCAAATGGGGCCATTTTGCCTGATTTCTTCCCTCAAACGTTGCAATCAGTTCGTATAATACTCACCGTTGATAGTTTTTCCTTTTTCAAGATAGTCAATGAAAATTATTCCACGCGCATCCCAAAAAAACCGTTGCCATGACCTTGCCTGCCGATGAAACAGTCTTCGCCTTTTTTGGAACCGGTTCTTCCTTTTGACTCCATTATTTTGATTATTCTTTCGTCTCTGGTGTGAAGACACATGTTTCGTCCATGGTTATGAAACGGCGTAAAAATTCTGCTTTGTTGCTGTGAAACTTTGCTAAACACTCAATTGAAACATCTTCACGACACCGTTTTTGCTCATGTGTGAGCAAACGATAATATGCGATATTCCGCATTTTTTGAAATGCCTACTGTGTCTGCTAGTTCGCGCACTTTCCGTCGACGATCATCCAGTACCGCTTTGTGGATTTTCTTTACCATTTCTGGAGTCGTCACCTCATTTGGTCGACCACTGCGAAACTCGTCTTCGCAGCTCGTACGGCCTCATTTAAACTCTACTACCCAATATTTCACTGCTGTAAACGAAGAAGCAGACTCACTCAGAGTAGAATCCAGTTCAGCTTTTATATCGATTGGGCTGAAGCCTTTGAAATATCACGTAACGATGACCAATTTTCTCCAGTTTTATAAATTCACTGAAAACGCTCAATATTGATGGCTCCAAACAAATGCTTAACAACGTGGCATCTTCAAACTTTAAACTAATGCTTTATAGATTGTGTACTTTCTAATACAGTGATATTTTTCAAACAACTACTGTCATCTCTAGGTTAGGCCAGGTACTTATAGGACCACCCTCGTAAATCTATCTGAAAATTTTTAGTTTAATATTTTCTCGTTAAATATTCAATCTACTTCATGCACTGATTCTAATGATTGTACCTGTTTCGAAAAGGAATCCTCGTATATGATAAGTACATGTAAATATTACAAAATTAAAATTATTTTACAATTTCGATTTTCAGCACAGATATCTTTTATTAATGTTGAACTCTTCCTCGATACTTTCAGTTCAAAGAAATCGCCTCGGAGTAGTAATTAGACCCTTTTCTTAACGGGAACGAAATGAAAGTCGGTAAATGGTCCAATGCTGCTACGCATCTGCAGATCTGATTAGGACGTCCTTGGTCGCCCTACACTGAGGTCAATTTGCATAACGTAAGCAGCGAAGGAGGCCGCCTCCGCATTTGAATTCACCCGCGGCAAAAAAAGGAGGACCTTTTTTCTCTCATCCTAACTAGATTTTAATTATCTTCAGTTATGTGATGGGAGAAAAAGCCGTTTAAATTAGACGCGTTTAAAATACGGTCGGGTTTTTAAAATTGACAGTGCGCGTATTGAAGACAGAAATTGATGCCTTTCGCTTCTTCCTTTTTTCTCTGTAAGGAAGTCTCTAATTTTCCTTTGTTTGACAATTCATTAAACTTTATTCGACGATTATGGATTAATTAAGACAAACTTTAATAATTCGTACAAAAGAGATTCAATTTCAAATCCAGTTCTTAATGGAAACATGAAAGTTTATATAAAAACGGAAAGCCAAGTTAGATTGAAAAGATTATGCTAAAAAAATTTTTAGGAACTTATCACTGAAGTATTGAACCGCTCAAACGGATGGGTGGAGGGAAATGTGTTGATTTGGAGGGGTTAGAAACACCGCGTCATGACGTATCAATATGCATTAGGTCGAATTTGGAAAAGTACTAGTTTTCACAAAAACAGTCAAACTGTTATACTTCATTATTAGATATTTGCGAAAATAAACATCTATTTGGTTTCAATACATACAAAGGGTACTAGCAAAGTTCTAGTCTGGTCTAGGCCACTGACAAGAGTAATTTGGTGGGAATTTTATAACCATTTTATTAAATATTATCTGTCTTCATCATAAGTAGATTGAGTTTTTAATTTTTTAGAATGACTTTGTTTTAATTACACGAGGGTAGCCGTTTATTATCTCGGGAAGTGGCAACACTATGGGCGTTGCCTCCGATCTGATGATTGCATGGTGATATTTGTCACTTTTGAGAGTATATTTACCTTAACAGTTTTATTATTCGGTCACTTTAACTTGAAAATTTTATGTCAGCGAAAAAACGGAATTAACTCGCGAACATTTTCGTGCAATTATTTTTCATAACTTTCGGCGTGGATTATCTGAACAAGAATACATCGACAAGCTAAATTCTTTACATGGTGATAAAGCACCATCGAAAACAACAGTATGTCGTTGGTACAGTGAATTCAAACTTGGACGGGGTTCTTTAGGTGACCAGTTTCGTGAAGGTCGTCCCACAAATGTTGTTCTGTCGGAAAACACTAATGCAGTGTCTAAATTGATAATGCAAAACCGTCATGTGACATACCGTAAGATCGAGGCATCTCAAGGTATTAGTAACACCAGCGTGCATAAGATCCTGCATGAATATTTAGCCGTTAAGAAGCTATGTTTACGTTGGGTACCACACAATTAGACAACTGCTCAAAAAAGGATTCTCATATGTAAAGTCATCACAGGTGATGAACCTTGAATCTATACGTATGAGACCGATAGTAAACAGCAGTCGACTGTGTAGTTACAAGATGTGCCAAAATCACCAAAAGTTGTTCGCGCTCGAAGCACATCAAAATAAATGATCACCTGACTTTTCGGAAAAACCGGTCACGTTACAAGCATGCCTTTAGAGAGTTAAAAAACCGTCAATTCTCAATTCTGGTGGTACACTTGTTTGCCAAAAGGTTTTGAAGAAATAAGAAAAACAAACCGAAAACGACAGATCATTCACCACCATGATAATGCGAGCTCTCACAGGTCGGTTCAAACAATTGAATATTTGACCAGATAAAATATTGAACTGATGAGCTGTACAGCCCTGATCTAGCACCCTGTGATTTCTCTTTGTTCCCACACGTGAAGAATAAACTTCGTGGTCAACGGTTTTCTACGCCTGAAGGGGCACTTGAGGCATTCAAAACCCATATTTTGGAGATACCGCCTTCACAGTGGCAGCAATGCTTTTCGGATTGGTTTAAACGATTGCAAAAACGCATTAATTTTCAAGGAGAATATTTTGAAAAGCAATAAAACTATTTTCGATAATAAAAAAAAATTTTTTGTTTGCTATTCCCGAAATATAAACGGCAACCGCGTATTTAAGGTATAGTTTTTTTTTAAATTGTTTTATTTTAACTAATGTTAGCTTCTTATGTTACGTATTGAAGTCGAATAAATGTTTGTTTTAGAAAATATCTAATAACGAAGTGTATCAGTTTGTCTGTTTTTGTGAAAACCAGTGCTTTGGCATATTCGTCCAAATGGATATTGACACGTTATGGCACAATGTTTCTAACCCCTCCAAATCAACACACTTTCTTTCACCCATCCATTTGAGCAGTTCAATAGTTAAGTGAATTTCCTTAAAAATTTTCTAGTATAATCGTGTCTATGTATCTGACTTGGCTATTCGTTTCTAAATAAACTTCCTGTTTCCAGTAGTTTGAAGCTTTCTGTTTTCAAGTCGAAAACGTACATAAACTCATGCGGTATTTGCGTTTTTTTTTAATGAAACGTACAAGTGTTCTTTTTCTAGATCAATAAGGTTGATATATAACCCCTTTCCACATTAACTTTTGTAAATTCTGTATACGCATTTCGTGTGGATCGCGTACGGAGTTTGATTTTCGTACAATTGTTTTTTCGCCGTGTTTTACCAGGTGCGACACTTTGAAATTATCTGCTGATGATGACAACTTGGTTGTCGAAATGCGTACACAGAATTTACAAAAGTTAATGTGGAAAGGGGTTATATATCAACCTTATTGATCAAGTCAATCAACCGCAGGCTCCATCAAATTCAACTTCTTTTTCTAATTTAATATTATTATGACTCGACCTAAAAATATGCAGCAAAAATTGTGAATTAAATTGTCAACCTTGTTAATAATTGTACTTCGGCGCAAGCTAAATAAATAAATAGCTCCAGTTCTTCGAATTAAAAAGCAAACCATAAATTACACTCGCCAATAAATCTGAAATACACCATTATACGTGCGAAGTCGTCTTGAAGCGAAAAAAATATTACTAAAAAATAAAGTCAATATAGCACTATAAATATTACTTACACGCGAGTATAAGCGATATATCCTAGTTCCTATTTTTGCGAATATCAACCCATAAATATCGCGCGCGTCCATTAATAAAGATAGATTTGCCCAAAAACAACGTTTTCTAGCAAAAATTGTCGAGAAATATCACTACAGCGAAAGGACAGAGGTAACCACTACCCTAATTTATTTAACAGGTGAATCCCCGACAAACCGGACGTTTTGTTGCGTATACACATAACGTACGTACACAAAGTGCGAGGGAGACAGGGAGAAAGAGCTAAGAAATTGAAGTTATGTGCAGCATCTCTTACCCGTATTTCAAGTTTAATGGGTCGAAATTTTACGTGAAACATATTAGGACATAAAATGTTCCCCGACCACGACTACCCTGCTGCCGTTACTACTGATTTAAACCGTAGCAATAACTTTCGAACTGTCGTTTTAAGTTGGCGATGCTACTGATGTTGTTCGCCGTGGTGGTGGTGGTATTGGAGTTAGTGCGTCCCACGGGGAAACGGGGAAACGGGGAAAGAGATGATACGGTTCGTCCTCGCGAAAGCAAATGAAATTTATATAAAGTGACGTAGATCATTCGCCCTCTCGCTGTGTAAGTGTAATTCGTAGAATGTTCAATTCAGTTTCTCGATTCAAATTGAGCTAAATTACATGCAATAAAACTCCCCGGGATAAACTAACACAATCACATGGCCTTTTCGCACAATTTGTTCTATCAAAAGTTAATTGTATTCGTTCTGCGAGTACAAATACTAGATTAAAGTAAACCTACTGCTGAATTAATTGATTTGCAATTGTTTTAATCTGAATATGACACACACGAAAAGGCTTATAATGGAAATACGAATTCGAAAATGGAGAATTGTGTTACGTGCTGATAACACTTTCACTAAAACAGCTACGAGGGAGCGTTTCTATATTCGCGGAATGAGCGGGTTGTAGAGGGGTGAGTAGGCGCATTGGGGGCGTGGCCTGTGCAGCGACTCATAATTAGTATAAATACGAAGTTTCATTGTTATTAGACAGTTAGTCTTTGAGCTATCGTCAACCAGTAACATAATCAGGAGTGAAAAGTGAAATATGGAAAAAATCGAATATCGTGCCGTTATAAAGTTCCTTACCAGGCAAGGAAAATCAGTCGCGACCATAATGAATGAGATGTCATTGGTTTACGGCGACTCTTGTCCAGGAAAAACCATAGTGTACAAGTGGCATAGTTTATTTAAACAAGGAAGGGAATCCCTTGAAGACGACCCGAGGCCGGGCAGGAGCATTGAGGTGACCACGCCAGCACTTATCCAAAAAGTTGAACAAATTGTATTCGAAGATGCTCGACTAAAGAAGAAACAACTCGCAGAAATGGTTGGAGTATCCGATACAACAATTTTAAAAATCCTACACGATCATATCGGCATGTCTAAGGTCAGCGCAAGATGGGTGCCGAGAATGCTCACGCCGCCGCAAAAACAACAGCGCGTAGGGTGTTCGCGTGCATTTTTGGACCTCTGTAATGAAGACAAGGATGGTGTATTGAATGGAATTGTTACTGGAGACGAAACTTGGGTTCATCATTATGAACCTGAGTCCAAACAAGGCTCCATGCAGTGGCATAAAAAGGGCACAGCACCTCCAAAGAAATTTAAAGTGTCACAATCAGCTGGGAAACTCATGGCAACGGTATTTTGGGACTCGGAAGGAATATTGTTGATTGATTATAAAGATAAAGGTGTTTCTATAACCGGAGAATATTACGCTTCAATATTAGAGCGACTAAAAGAAGCCATTAAAGAGAAAAGACGGGGAAAATTGACAAAAGGTGTTCTGCTTTTGCACGACAACGCGCCCGTCCACAAGAGCCGCGTTGCGTTAGCTGCCCTGCATAAGGTGGGTTTCGAAATTGTGAATCACCCACCCTACAGCCCAAACCTGGCCCCGAGTGATTATTACCTGTTTCCAAAAATGAAAAAAGAGCTGTGGGGTAAAAAATTGAAGTCAAGGAGGCAGTTTCGGCGTATTTTGCAGATAAAGAGAAATCATTTGTTTATGAGGGTATAAATAAATTAATTGAAAGATGTGAAAAATGTATCCGTCTTGCAGGTGAACATATTGAAAAAGAAAAATAATTTGGTTTTTTTATTTCCACCCCGTGTCCCCCATTCCGCGAATATAAAAACGCTCCCTCGTATGTATGTATATTTATAACCGTACGACTTAGTCAAGTTTAATTCCATATATCTGCACGTTCTTTTTGTACGTCTATAGATGATGCAATATGTCCACGTAGCATGCACTGCTTGTCTGTGAATAACCACCTCCGTAGAGACCAGACATTAATCGAGTTCCATTAGTGCACATACGAGGGTAGTCTGAAAAGTTTCCGACCTTACAAAGATACAAGACATTTTTTCGTAAAATTTATAATTATTTTCCTACATAGTCTCCTTGTAACTTTACACAATTCTCCCAGCAATACTCCCATCTCTTTAACCCGTCCAAATAGTACTCGGCGCTTTTCTCTGCAAAATAATTGTTCGCGATGGTGATTGCCCCCTCATTTGACGAAAATCTCTATACTCCGAGCGCAATTTTTAGATGAGGGAACAAAAAGAAGTCGGCTAGATCTGGTGAGTAAGGCGGATGGTCAAGCAGTTCAAACCGTAATTCGTGGATTTTCGCCATGGCAATCGCTGAGGTGTGGGAGCGCGTTGTCTTGCTGAAACAGGATTTTCCTTTCTTGCAAATGTGGCCGTTTTTCCACAATTTCTGTCTTCAGCTTGTCAAGTGATGATGCGTAGTATGCTCCTGCAATAGTTTTTCCTTTTTGAAGATAATCGATTAAGATAATTCCATGACTACCCCAAAAAACAGTTGCCATCACTTTCCCAGCCGAAAAAGCAGTTTCTGTTTTTTTTGGAGCCGGTTCCCTCTTTGCAGTCCACTGTTTTATTGCGCCTAAACTGCGCCAACAGAGCGTTGGAAATGTTCATTCGAACACGTTTTTTGTCTAGCGTTAGCAAACGCGGTATCCAACGCGCGGACAGCTTCCTCATGCCTAAATCTTTATTTAACATGTGACAAACATTGTTCTTTGGACATATTCATAGCCTTTACTATCTCTCTCACTTTAATTCGATGTTCGTCTAACACCAATTGGTGAACTTTAGCGGTGTTACCGTCAGTAGTTACAGTTTTTGGACGTGCCGAACGTTTACCTTACCCCAAGCTGTTAGAGCCGCGTTTAAATTCAGCTGCCCAAAATTTCACTATGATGGTGCAGAGTTCCCGTACACAGAGTCCAACTCATCTATGATTTGCGCAGGCGTATTGCCTTTCAAAAACAAGTTTTTAATGACAGCTCGATATTCGATTTCTTCCATTTTCACAAAAACACTCACATCGACTCACTCAAACGACTGTCAAATAACAACTGCGCTTTCAAAATAGCTGAAACTTTGGTGAGTACCTGACAATAGATACACAACTACATTCCCTGGCTTTTATTGATGAGTGCTGCCATCTTCACGTTGAGGGCGGAAACTTTTCAGACTACCTTCGTATGGATGCACTTCTCCCAATCCAAATTATTGTCGGTTATAATCTTTTAAAGCGTTTCAAATAAGTCGGGACTTTTGCGATTTCAATAATGCCTTTACAGAACAGAAAGTCTTCAGTAATAATATTATCATCCAGAAAGCGTAAATAACAAATAAGGTGGTACGTCTTTGTTACTATCGGTAGTTTTAACGAGTTGCGGACCAAATTCTGTGCCGTTCAATACCTTTATTAATTGATCATTGGTACCCTAAACTATGTGATAGATTTTTCCAATAGTGCTGTTGGACAAAGCTACTTTTGAAATTAATTTTTTACACCGATTCTCTCTGTATAATATTGAACACGTTAATAGCAGTTGGTAGAATAAGAAGCTCTTCTACGATCGTGTGAGATTCATTACACTCCGTCACCCTATGCGAACTTGAAAAATGCTAGCTGTACGATGAATGATACTAGGGCTCGTCTAGCAAACACCCTTTTCTTGGTTTTGTAAATTTTGCAACTTATTACTAAAGAATCTGCGAGATTTTTCAACCATATTAGAGCGATTGGTCTCGAGATGTTGATTTAGCTTACTCGGGAGTACGCACGTGGACTGTAGAATTTTAAATAGAGCACACATTGAGATCTCTCTTCATTGTTTACTTCTACTGAAGTTAAGGCAAAATTCAAATAGTTATCATCATATTTACGATGTTACGGCTTCATTACTATCCTGCCACTTGTCGATGCTTGATCACTCCCATTTGAACTGTCAACTTACTTATTTAATAAAAATCTTTCCGTTCTGATATGCCTTCACGAAAACATAAAGCCATACTGAAGCAAATAGGGTGCTCCTCTGGTAGGGGGCATCTTAACACCGTTCATTTGCTTCTCAGATGTTCACCCTTCATGTGAATATGTCCACATTGCATCCAATATTTCCACTTAGCATGCGTTATTTTGTTGCGAATAAACGCCTCGACAGTGATCGGGCATTGATCGGTCTCCATTAGTACACATATCGATGCAATTTTCCCAATCCAATTCATTTTAGATAATAAACTTGTAAAGCATCTTAAATAAGTCGTGAGCCTTCGCACTTGCAAAGATGCTTGTGCAGTACAGAATTGTTTCTACGATAATATTATCAACCGAAAATCGTAGTTAATAAATGAGGTGGTACATCTTTGTTTCTGCAAGAAGTTTTATCAAGTTGCAGACCAAATTTCGTGGCGTATTTACGATGTTATAGCCTCTTACTATCCCGCCACTTAATTCCTTCATTTGAACTGTCAACTTGCTTATTTAATAAATATCTTCTTATTTTCCTATAACTTCATGAAAACACAAAGCGACACACAGAAACAAACCGGGTGCTACTCTGTTAGAGGGTGTTTTAGAACCGTTTACTTTCCTTCTTAGTTGTTCACTCTTCGTTTGTTATTTAGGAACTGACCTAGTTCTTCGAATAAATTTCAACAATATCCGATAATATACTGTACAAGTCTACAAGAAAGTCTGTAAACTTAGCGAAGTTCCGTGTTTTCAGGATATTTTATTATTATATATATTACTACATACGCTAATACTCCATACCTTAGAAAGTTACATAAGTTTCGGAAACTATCTAATCTATATATTTATCAAGTTCCACTAGCTTCGAAACCGTTTCAAAATGTTGATTCTAAAATCTTTTAAACCGCTGTGTTCGCGGCGCATACCTAGGAAACTCCTGCCTTAATGGAAAAAAGTATTGTAGAATAATATATCACACGACTCGCTGAATGTAATCGTATCGAAACAATAATAGAAAATAATTGGTAAGGCGATTCATTTGATATGTTTGAGAGGTAATAAATATTAATATAGATCTCTGCTAAAGGATGTAGACTTGAGACGTGATTGGGACTACATTAAGTCTAATATTAGAACGAATATTCTAGCAAACGAACTGCGCGAGAGTACGTTCTTGGTGGATACGATCTTAGTGGAAAAGAGGTCTTAATTTATAAGTCACAGATGTTGTTAAATGAAGGAATTCCTAGTCAGAAGTATTCGTAATGTCGAGAAGGTTAAATCTTTAGAGCTTCCAACATCGATCTCTATTTAAATAAACAATAGACACACATGATTAAGAAAACTATATATTCTTATTAGAAGCATAATACTTCTAATGCCATGTAATCAGATATATCTTGCAAGAGAAGAGAAACAATCAATCTATATTATATATATAACGCAGCGAATATAAAATTTCACGAATCACAAGCGAAAGCCGATTCAATATTGACAGATAATACATTCATTTCCGTTATTGTTGTTCTGCCAGACAGATAAGTACAGAAGGGAGCGCAAAACAGAGAGAAAGCGGACGGGCATCGAAATAAGGAACCCATTCGTTCAATAATCGGATAATGCATAACATAATATATTTACGAACCGCGACGACAACGATGGGTTCCCTCCGAATTCCGCCATAAGAACAACCGCCGTCCGCTTCTAAGCCAGGATTATCCGAAATCTTGCAATGTCGCTAAATCGAATACCGGCCGAAACGAGGAGACGCGAAAAAAGACGCGATATTTGCTGATCGAATAAAGATTGGGAAAACGATTTTCTTTCTTCTTCTCCGGTGTCTACGAAAATATAAATAAATAATGGGGAAGTTTACCGAAGTCAGTTTCGAATAAAATGTGGAAGTGAAACAAAAATATTTGTGTTTCTAAAAATGAAGAACGATTGGACATTATAGAACGAGGACTCCTTACTTTATATTCACTTTCTTTGTAAATACAGCGTGTTTCAAAAAGAATATACGTATTACAAAGTATTATTTTGTCCAAAGTATTGATCGCTGCGCCTCGACTCGGCTATTGCAGAAACGAATACATAGTCTAGTTTATTTAATAGCCGCTAGATGTCAGTTGTTTTTTGTTTTTCTTGGTAACCGTTATATGTTTAAAATGGCTACTCCGTAGCAGAAATCATTTTGTGTTCTCGAGTTTGAGAAGTGCAATTCCGTGATTACAGAGCAAAGACGTTTGAGGTTGAGCTACCAAATTGATCCTCCTAATGGGTGGAACATTCGCGGATGGTATCGACAGTTTGTAGATACAGGTGGTGTTTGGCGGCAGGAAGACTAGTTTAACATTTTCTAATGGAACTTTAGAATGTGAAGTGGCGTTATCCAAGAAAAGAAGAACTTTTCTATTTTGTTTTTTCATTTTATTGTCAAATTTATGCAGCCATCTTGTCATAATTTCCGTTGTCATCCATGCCTTTTTGTTAGAAACCCATTCTAAGGGTAATTTGTCCACATGACTACCCTTAAAACAGCGAGGATTTTTACTTTTTCCAATTATTAATGGATCTTCTTTCTCACCTTCCATATTTGCACATAGTAAAACAGTCAAACGTTGTTTTGCTGCCTTCTTCCCTGCACAATTCTCACTTTTTAATGCAAATGTCTTATTTGGCATAGCGCGGTAATAAAGACCTGTTTCGTCGGCATTAAACACATCTCGAGGAGAATAATTTATTAAAATCAACGGTAACTTGGTTTTCCAGTTTTTTATATCGTCCAAATTAACCTCTGCGGAATCACCACAAATTGATTTAAAAGTTATACTGTGTCGCCGACAGAAACTTTCCAACCATCCATTAGATGCTGCGAAATTTTCCATCTTTAAACTGCTTGCTGTCTCCAGTGCTTTTTGTTTAAGTAGCGGCCCAGATATTGGTATTGCTTTATTTCTGGCTTTGCAAAACCAATTGTAGACGACCTGATCCACTGCCAATCCTTCCGACTTCGGAAATTTTCGTTTTAGCTCCATGTTAACACGTTCCTCGACCATCTTTTTTAATTCACCTTTATTTTTCATAATATCGTTAATTTGTGTTTTTCCAACCCCATATTTTTCGGCCAACTTTCGCGAACTTAACGCATACTTTTCACTTTCCGCGATTATATTTATTTTGTCTTTTAGCGACAAACGTTTTCTTTTTTGCGACATACTTAATTAAGAACCTTTCGAATGCGGAGACAACTTTAAACTGAATTGTTTCCTTTAGAATAATAAAGTTTAAATCGAAAAGGGTGAATTACTGCCAGGTAATAGGAAACCCCGGGAAACCCCGACAATTTGTATTAGGTATTTCCGTCAATAAAGATATACATGTCATAAATAGTCCGGCCGACATTGGCAGGTAAATTTCTATGAAAATAGGCCGTAAAAGTTTGGGTTATTTGGCCGCGACCGTTTTACAAAGGCGGCCGTAATTAACGGGTATTCGTGTATGGGAATTTCCTTATAGTCGATTCCGGGAACTTTGAAACTCAGGTGGCCGCTTTAGTCAGGTGGCCGTTAACACAGGTTTTACTGTATTATTATTATTATTATTTACCACTGAGTTACCAGCTTCGATTTGTGCCAAATTCAAATGAAGAAGGGAATAGATAAATAAAATTTTTAATTTGAAAATAACTTTAGAAGATATTAACATGATTTAAAAATTAAAAATTTTGTTTTTTTCATTTATTAATTCCCACGTTCATATTTTTATAAAAATTTATACATTATATTGTCACTGCATTATTTGTATTATATTATTTTGAAACTTCCACTGACGGTTAATGTGTCGTGAAAATTGCATCGTGCGTCTAATAGTACATAACTCATTAGTATTTGTAGTATTCATTACTAGGTCATAAATGTTGTAACCGTAATAAATGGATCCATAATTTAATACGTTATGGACCCACAATATCCTCTGCTATTAATGAAAAGGAGTCTGTTTACAAATCATAAATTTTGCAATATAATAGAAAGATCTATTAGGTCAAACACTATTGGCGAAATTATATTTTATGAACAGTAAAATGCGCGAACAATCCAATAATATTGTTTATTAAACTACATTTATATTACACTGCTTATGTACAATAACTTTTTACTATGATTTTAAATTATTTGTTTTGTTTTAAATACAATTATTATGATTAAAACATTGGTTGTGTTGCCAAAATATGAATGAGAAAGTTTTTTGTTTTCCTCACGTACGATCAGGCTGCAGTAAACCAACGGTAATTATTTTCCAAGAACGAACCCTCTTCTGTACGCAAGTCCCCTTCTTGGAATATTCTCAATAATTTTCCACTCACATTTATTTATTAGTCCCACTTTAACTAATTTCTAAGTAAAATTAGAAATTTAATACAATTTCAGGAAGAATACACGTTTATTATTGCTTCCAAATATCTATCTGCCTGATAATTATATTCGACATATTCATTTATTCTAATTTTTAGCGCGTCTATTCTCTCTTCTTTAATTGGTTAATTTCAAATATGACCAGTACTGACGCTTCACCTACCGCCTCTTTCTTAAATAAATACGTAGACGGGTTACAGTAAAACTTCATTCACAGGACAAGCATGTACGTATTTTACTGTAGAAGAATTAACCAACCTCGATCTTTACTAGAGAAGAAGAGAATGGCTTTTCTCACAAGCTAGGCTTTAACTTGTAACTTTTCTTATCAAGAAACGATCGAGATTAGTTTATATTTCTACGGTATAAGCTGGACTTTAACTTATAAGGTAAAAACCCTCTCTCCTTCTCTCACAACGATTGGCGTTTGTTCATTTACGTACCTCACGCACCTCAATTAATTAAATTATAAATCGGCCGTCCAGTAAGATGCCAGTGCAATGTTAAGATAGAATTTTGTCTACGTTTTTACAATGATGCAATTTATTCGTCACAATCCAACTGTAAGTCGATAACTTAATCGATCGGCGTAGTATTTTGAAACACAAACGTTGTTAAATAATATCTTTTACTTAGACAATTATGCACAATCTACATCCAAATTAGACCTTAGCGTGACCGATGGGAGATTTCTTAAGCGTATGAAGTAATTAATCGATAGAGAGGACGAAACGCCCAGGCCATTACATTTTGTGTTGCTAATATTGTGACGTTACAGAGAAGAGAAAAAAAGCGTTGACTCAATACTACGGCAAATTGATTACAGAGTACTGGGAATAACTTCAAATAAATATGACTACGATAATAATATATAATCTGACAATTAAAATAAAAACAAAGCATCGAAGAGATCTAAAGGGTGTTTCAAATTTCGCGGTTTTTTTAAAGAATAAATAAAATATAATTTGCATTCACTTTCAAAAGCTTTTTACTGGTAATTGAAGTATCAGTTATGACATATACATGCGAAAAATAATATCTGCCAAATGGCCTCCTCTTGCAGCTCCGCAGACGTCCACTCTTTTGTTAAAATTTTCAACGACATTTTGACATAATTGAGGCTCTATCTCACCAATGACACGAATAATTTCATTTTTCAAAGCAGGAATTGATTGTGGATTGTTTTTATAAACCTGACTTTCACATTACCCCAAAGAGTCTAACAGTGTCAAATCACATGATCTTGGTGGCCAGTTAACATCACCGTTTATTGAGATTACACGTCCAGGAAATTTTTTCTCAATAAATCAATTGATTCGTGTGCAAAGTATGGTGTAGCGCCATCCTGTTGAAACCACATATCCTCTAGATCCATATTCATTAATTCAGGCCACAAAAATTCGGTTATCATCTGACGATATCGATCACCGTTGACAGTTACAGCTTCACCAGCAGAATTTTCAAAGAAGTAAGGTCAAATTACACCACCTGACCATAATTCACACCAAACAGTAACTCGTTTAGGATGCATAGGTTTCTCATGAATAACTCGTGGATTTTCCTCACCCCAGATACAGCAATTTCGTTTACTAACAGTCACCAAGTTCAAAATGTGCCTCATCGGAAAACATTATTTTTTGAGAAAAATCAGCTGGTTGTCCATGAAGAAATTGACAAATGAACGATGTTTTAATTGTTCTAATGGCTCCAGTTCCTGTGTTATGTTATTTATTGTTGTGAACGTCGTCTAATGGATATTTTACGATCTTCAGCAACATTTTCACGAACCAAACCAATATTTTCCTGTGAACGACCACTACGACTGTATTTTTCACTTTTTTGGTCTTCCATGGAACCGGTCTCTTGAAATTTCTTAATAGTTCGACCAATAGTGCTTTCATATGGACGATTATGTAAACCATAAAATTGACGTAATTGTCTAAAAACTCTTTTCACAGAACGCTGATTTTCATAAAATAATTCAACAATTTGAACGCGTTGTTGTACCGTGTACGAAGCCAATTTTATAAATGTCATATATCACACTTTTTAAATGCCCACATACCCAGACATTTTCAGTGCGCCATCTATACTTTATTCATTCTTAAAAAAAACTGCGCAATTTGAAACACACTTTATAGCCCTTCATAGTATTGGTTACAAACTTAGGCCGACACATACAAGAGGGCGATAAGAGTAACGGAGAATTATAAAACGAAAATTCTTCGAATAATTATTCCCAGAATACAATTCTACAAGAAGATGCGATCAATTGTGCAAGTAACAATTCATTCATTCAGATTTTTTACCTTAGTTTTCGCTGTATTAAATACCTTTACAGTCTCAAACGCTGTTCTAAAATATCCTGTATATCACAAAGGATACGTGTTTCGAAAAACTAAATGCATTTCTAAATACACTTTTGTTTTTAATTGAATTTTTCCATGTTCAAATATCTCTCTCTGAACATGTTATACTAATATTTCTACGTTTATTTTATTGGTTATCTCTTTCAATTATTTTCTGTACATTTTGAATCGCCTTCTGTATATTATTTCTATTACTTGATGGCGGAATTACCAAGTACTAATTTAATTACCTCCATAGAAGTTAGCAGCGCAACGAAGTTAACTTTATTATTCTTTTTAGTACGCCGGAATAATACAAAGAGTGTAAGTATTCCACCAAAACATTTATGGAACATACTTTTTCCTTATTTTAATACCTCTTAACTTTTACATCTTGTACCTGTCATAAAAATAATTACTACACGGTACACACTCCTGCACACATCCACGTACCGTGTGGAGTATTCAGCGGGATGTTTCCTTTGTCAGTTGAGCACGCCGGGGAAGTGCATTATGAATTGCGATAGTATCTTCCTTTAGGGCGCTTATCGTTCCCCAGCGTACGGGGACTTGTGAATTTATGTACCGTACGTCAGAAATTACTGCCGCATAAAAATGTTACATTTGACTTATGCTTAAAAAGGAACATGAAAAATGTATGCCCTCTGAAAATCGTGCCTTCCTGCGTACACATCGTATGATAAATTGATAGAATTTCCCGTGTGTCATCCAATAATTCTGTTGCGCACGAGCTTTCTATGTAATTCATTTCGATTCAGTACGAATCGTGTCTTCGAATGAAAAGATAATTTGATGATTGGTTAATATATATGTTAAGGACTTTAAATATTCATTTTTCACCCGTAGTTTACAACTTATACTTTTTTTATGTGTTTGCTTACAATTATTTGATTCATATATTGTATGAAATAATCGAGTATTATCTTGAATTATATATACATAGAACTGCACGTATATTCCATCAAACATTTTGTAGCGTCCGTACATTGAGGTGGCTTGCAACGTTATCGTACATGGACACGGCATTTAAATTTGGCGCCAGTGTGAATATTTGGCAGACTTTAACCACTAAAATTGTCTTTCCCCTGTTCGCATCTTAATATGTTTCCACACATTACTGCAGCTAGACCAATTAATATTATACAAGGCATTAATGTATAGAGTACAGATATTCAGAGAATGTTCGGGGGACCGTGAGCTGTTGCAATACTTTGTAGACTGATACCGGTCTTAATTTCGCTTGCTGCTCCTTACTCGAAGTTTAAGCACGAACGCGTTAAACTATTTGAGCGAAGAGGGTACACAATCTAAATCCAATCTCGCTCAAGTTAAATCGATCAACTAGGTTAAATAGGCTAAGAAATATATAGTTACATATAACACAACATGTGTAGGTTTATGACTAAACGGTACCATACTAACGGGTGTTTTTTTTTAGAGGTATAGAACTTTAAGTTGGCAACACTTTTTTAACTGGCGGCCATTTTGTCAGCTGTTAAGTGATTTATATTTAGTTTGGTTTGTCATTTCAACATGAATAGACTGACGCCTGAACAACGCTTGCAAATTGTGCAAATTTATTTTGAAAATCATGGTTCTGTTCGAAATACGTATCGCGCACTACGTCAATATTACGGTCAACATAATCGTCCATCAGAGCAATTAATTCGATTAACTATGGAACGTTTTCGCACCACGTATACTCTAAATGATAACACGCATCCAGAGAGACGTCGTACAGTGCGTACAGAAGAAGTCATTGCTGCTGTAGAGCGTAGCGTAGAGGAAGACCCGAATCAGTCTATCCGCCATCGTGCACAGGAATTGGATATGTGTCCATCCACTCTATGGAAGATTTTGCGGAAAGATCTAGGTTTGCGTGCTTACAAAATCCAACTCGTTCAAGAATTGAAGCCACACGATCACCTAGCAAGGCGTAGATTCAGTGAATGGGCCCAAAACAAGATTGCCGTTGATCCCGATTTTCATAATCGAATTTTGTTTAGCGATGAAGCTCACTTTTGGTTGAATGGATACGTCAATAAACAAAACTGCCGTATTTGGAGTGACGATAATCCTCAAGTGTATGTTGAGACACTGTTATATCCAGAAAAACTGACTGTTTGGTGTGCTTTATGGGCTGGTGGAATAATTGGTCCGTACTTCTTTGAAAACGAAGCTGGCCAGAACGTTACAGTCAATGGTGACCGCTATAGAGCCATGATTACTGACTTTTCGTTCTTCAATTGAACAATCATGATGTGCAGGAATTGTGGTTTCAACAAGACGGCGCAACATGTCACACAGCTCGTGCCACAATTGATTTATTGAAGGAAACGTTTGGTAACCGCATAGTTTCACGTTTCGGACCCGTGAATTGGCCTCCAAGATCGTGCGATTTAACGCCGCTTGACTATTTTCTGTGGGGATATGTGAAGTCGCTAGTCTACGCCGATAAGCCCGAAACGATTGACCACTTGAAGGACAACATTCGCCGCGTTATTGCCGATATACGGCCACAAATGTTGGAAAAAGTCATCGAAAATTGGCCCTCCAGATTAGAGTACGTCCGAGCCAGCCGTGGCGGTCATATGCCAGAAGTCATATTTAAATTATAATGCCAGAAGATTATCTTTCGAATAAAGTAAATTTCATGTCAATTTAAAAAAATCATATTTGTTTTATTCCATTTCAAAGTTCTATACCTCTAAAAAAAACACCCGTTATAACTGAATATATATATAAAATAGGAAGGCATGAAGAATAATAAAATATATTTTCTATTATTTCTGATACCACATTTTCTGCAGATGCTGAACATTTCGTTTTGTTTTATGATGTATTTACTATAATTTTTGTTTTTAACAACTAGATCTTTCATTGCAATTTTGAAACATTTAGTTTCTGTAAAATGTGAACTTTTCACTGCGTTTATTGATTGTTATTAAAGTTTGAACAATTTCGTTGTAAAAAGGAATGAGTTTGTAACATATTCTGCTAATTCAGAACTACTGTGTCACGTATTACGAAGGCTAAATTCGAAACTTTTTATTTTGACGAAAATCTCAATTTTTTCAAAGGGGTATACCAGCAAAAATTGGTACTTTCGAAAAGTTATTGTACTCGTAATTTAACAAATGATCGTAGTCTATTATTTTCAAGTGTCGTATAAGTAACTTTCATATAAAAATTCATCTAGCTTTGTTGGCTTAATTTTAAGAAAATGAAAAACATGAAAAAACATGTCAAAATGTGAACTGTGTATAATGAATATCTTTAAAGTTTGACTGATTTCTTTACAAGAAGGAGTGTATTTGTATTCTGCTAGTCCAGAACTACAGTTTTACGTACTATGAAGGCTAAATTCGAAACTTTTTATTTTGACGAAAATCCTAATTTTTTCAAAGAGGTATACCCACAAAAATTGGTATTTTCGAAAAGTTATTGTACATTGACCAATACTCGCGGTCTATCGTTTTTTAATGTACTAAAGGCGATTTTGATGTCAAAATTCGTCTAGTTCTCTTGGCTTATGCTTGGGAGAATAGAAAACATGAAAAAACATGTCAAAATGTGAACTGTGTATATTGATTATCTTTATAGTTTGAACGGTTTCTTTACAAGATGGAGTGCGTTTGCATTCCGCTAGTCCAGAACTATAGTTTTACGTACTAGGAAGGCTAAATTCGAAACGTTTTATTTTGATGAAAATCCCAATATTTTGCAAAGGGATATACTCACAAAAATTGGCATGTCTGAAAAGTTATTGTACATTGACCAATGCTCGCGGTCTATCATTTTCGAATGTACTGAAGGAGATTTTGATATCAAAATTCGTCTAGTTCTCTTGGCTTAATCTTGAGAGAATAGAAAACATGGAAAAACATGTCAAAATGTAAACTTTGTATATTGATTATCTTTAAAGTTTGAACGACTTCTTTGCAAGATGAAGTGTGTTTTTATTCTGCTAGTCCAGATCTATAGTTTTACGTACTACAAAGGCTAAATTCGAAACTTTTTATTTTGACGAAAATCTCAACTTTTTCAAAGGGGTATACCCACAAAAATTGGTATTTACGAAAAGTTATTGTACATTGACCAATACTCGCGGTCTATCATTTTTTAATGTAGTAAAGGCGATTTTGATGTCAAAATTCGTCTAGTTCTCTTGGCGTATTTCCGAAAAGTTGTTGTACATTAACCAATGTTCGTGTTCTATCATTTACGAGTGTCCTAGAAACGATATTGATGTCAAAATATATCTAACTCTATTGGTTTAACATTGAGAGAATAAAAAACGTGAAGAGCATGTCAAAATGTGAATTTTGCACTGTGTACGTTGATTGAGTTTCAACAATTTCTTTACAAGAAAGAGCGAGTTTGTAGTCTACGAGTCCAGAACTATATTTTTACGTACTACGAAGGCTAAATTCGAAACTTCTTATTTTGACGAAAATCTCAATTTTTTCAAAGGGGTATACCCACAAAAATTGGAATTTTCGAAAAGTTGTTGTACATTAACCAATGTTCGTGTTCTATCATTTTCGAGTGTCCTAGAAACGATATTGATGTCAAAATTTATTCATCTGACTCGATTGGTTTAACATTGAGAGAATAAAAAGATTTGAGTTTGAACGATTTCGTTAAAAAAAGTAGTGAGTTTGTTTTCGGATAGTGCAGAACTACAGTTTAATGTACTATGAATGCTAAATTCTAAACTTTTTATTTTGATGAAAATCTTTTTCTTATAGGTCTATTCGAAAAAATGAATGATTGAGTGTCTGAGTATAATTTTAAGACGTCCATCTTTAGAAGGAGATTTATAGTATTACCTCCTCCTTCGAATTACAGATGAAAAATGAATATAAAAATGAATGACTGTTAATTCAATGTGTGGTTGGATGTGGATGATCTGACTGATTGAGACAATTTATTACCTCTTTTGTTTTAATAAATAATAATAGGGATATTATCTAATAGAGAATATTTATTTGCACGTGTTGGTTAGTCAATTTATTACGAGCGCGTATTCGGCTAGCTAAAGCACTGTAATAAAGGCAAATAAAAGAAAAGAAAGTAATATAATTGAATGTAATGTGAGGAGTTAATAATTAGTAATTGTGTACAATGAGCATCAAAAGTCCAGGACGTGTGCTAAGCTGAAAGAAAGATTATTAGTGGAATAAAACGACAGGAATGCTTTTAAAATTTTATTCACAAGTTAAATTAATTCTTAAAGCTTGAATGTGTTAAATAGAAATAGTTAACAAAAACGAGAGCAACAAATAAAATATGATGAACGTAATAGCAAAGCTGTAATAAAAGATAAGTCTAACGATTATTAGCTGTTTAATAAAATATTCAAAGAGTTAGATTAAAATATGCATCGGGCGATGCGAGTACTTGCGTATTTGTGTATGTGTATATATCCTGGCTCAGGAAGCTGTGTATATTTCGCGTCCGCGAAATTAAATACGAAGTCACAAGAAGCGCGAATAAAGGTTCGCGGCACAAACACGTGAAAAACGCGTGTAGTCTGAATGACGACAGAAAAGCGAAGAGGGTTGTTCTCTTACGGCTATGGCTTTATAAGGAACCGACCCCATAACTGAGGGGGTATTGGTCATGTTTGAATTAACCAATAGCAAACAACAAGGACAGGCACGCTACCACTTGGCGGGAAATAAGTTAGCTACATTAAAATTGTGATTTTAATTTCAATATAAGCATTAAGCAAATTATCTACACAGAATAGTAGACGTGTATTCTGTGTAAAAGAAATACCAAATCGGGATTGGTATTTGAATCGCGAATTGCATTTAGGAATCAATATAACTAAATTGATATCGAATTCAGTGAAAAGTTGGTAACTTCAAGTACAGTCTTTGGTACCTGATTTCGGTGTTTATTGCAGCCTTGACCATTCGTACGTGACTAACACAAAAGGACTCTGCATCTGAATATATATACGAGGACCGGACAAATAATGACAGTATAATAATTTAGGAATTCAAGATCGAATTGTATTTTAAATTAAATAAATTAATCTTAAAAACGATATAAGAAATTATTATATATAGGGAGTGTAACAATTGGTTTGATATTTAAGTTATGGTAGTTTATTCTACGGTATGTTTATTAACATGTGGATCATAGGCGGTAACATGCTCACTTGGGTAGCTGTAAGTGACCCTCTCTAACATTAGCCATAAGGTAACTATTTGATTAATTTAAATTGACGAGAGAAATAAGACCTTAGGTATACGTCCTTAATGCACACAATAATTAACAGCTTATCAAGTTTTAGTAACGGTAACTAATATGTATCATCAATACAACAATGTAATTCACAAACACAAACGTTTTTTTTAAATAGTCCCGAAGAAAAGAGCTATTTGGGAGCCAAATCTGAGAATCATAGAGGTTAAACAATGGAATCTTATGTTACTATACATCGATTTCGAACGACGTTTGAATAGTCACGAACTTACTTACGTATTTACTTAATCCTATAGACTCTTATACCTTTCGGTGTCGAGTCACGAACATTATGACTATTACGTACAAAACTTGAAACTTTAAAATTATATTACATTGATGTCAAAATATATTTGAATCGAAAGAATAATTACACATTTCAGTATGTATAGACACTGATTAACATTTAAAATCCCAGGAATAAAAGATAGACTTATTCTTCTACCAATTAGAGTACCAGCACATACATTTCCTTTTTGAGGACATTGCGTACGTAGGGTAGCAGTCGAGCGCTTGTTTTTTTATACACCAATATTGTGCTAATATATAGTTATCTCGTCGCTAAAAAGATATCAAAAGAAATTTTGATTGTTGCCATTTTGAGACATACTTAGTAAGGTTTCACAAAAAAAAAACATTTTCATCAAATTGTTGCACTGTTACGTATTTCTGTGTTGCGCTGTTACATATTTCTGTGAAGGATATTTAATTGGTTTATATATATTAAAAACAGTCGCATTGCTGTTATCTATTTATGAGCCCATTTGACATAATGATAGTGTCGGTTGAAATTTAGTTAAGACGCGAACATGTATTTAACCACAGAAGGCTAATAGAACCTCTTTCCACCATAATTTTCGTATTGTGTATACGCATGTCGACAACCAAGTTGTCATCATTAGCAGATTATTAGTTACAGTATCGCACCTGTGCTTGGTACGGACTAGTTTCTGTGTGCATTTTGCCGTGGACCCAGGTAAGACACTGCGATTAATTCTATTCTGATGATGACAACTTAGTTGTCGAAATACGTACTCAGAATACGAAAATTGTGAAAAGAGGTTTCGTTAACCTTCAGTGATTAATTTAACCAACCACAGTCTCCAATAAAATTTAAAAACACGTATTTCTAATGCATCTGTGCTTTTATTATTTAATTCAATATTTTCTGGCACACCGTTGTTTCCTTGAGGTAGCAAAATTAATTCATTGTCCACATCAGGCAGTATTTCTTTTGTTACGAGGATAGTTTGACAAGTAGTGAGAACGACATATTGGTGGTGTTCTAATTGGTAAAAGAAATGCACTGTAATTTAGGTTGCCTATTTATAGTATTTAGATAAATAGGTTGATTAGTTTATTTTTGACAAAGAAGCAACACATCGTTTTATTAAAATGGAAAAAGCAGAGTATCGTGTAGTGATTAAATACTTATATGAAAGCTACCGAAATAAAAGATGAGAGGTGAATCTGCATCATCCGCCACAATAAGTAGATGGGTAAATGAATTTAAACGTGGTAGAACTAGCTGTGTTGATGAAGCACGCTCTGGAGCACCCAAAATCGTGACTTCTAAGGAAATGATTATAAAAATCCATAATATTATTACGGAAGATCGACGACTCGAAGTGAGAGAGATAGCAGACATAGTAAACATTTCAACAGAACGCGTACACCACATTTTAGCGAAAGAATTAGGCCTTTCCAAGCTTTCGGCAAGATGGGTGCCGTGTTTGCATTTCTAATGAGTATTTGGACCTTTATAAGCGGAATCCGGTTGATTTTTGTAGGCGATTTGTTACTTGCGATGAAGCTTGGATACACTACAGTACACCCGAAACTAAACAGCAGTCGAAACAATGGTTAGAACGTGGTTTTGCATCTCCAAAGAATGCGAAAACTACTTTATCGGCAAACAAAGTGATGGCATCAATTTTTTGGGATTCAAAGGGCATTTTGCTTATTGATTACCTTCAGAAAAATACAATATTATGCAGAACTTCTACAAAAATTAAATGTTGAGATTCGTGCTAAACGGCCAGGAATGGCAAAGAAAAAGACTCTGTTTCACCAAGACAACGCTCCCTCGCATACCAGCACAGTTGCGATGTCCAAAAACCAAGAGTTGCATTTCCAATTAGTACCGCATGCGCCTTATTCGCCAGATCCAGCCCATTCCGAATTCCGCCTTTTTCCACAATTGAAAACGACACTAGATGGAAAGAAATTTTCGTCTAACGACGAGCTATCATCTTCGTAAATGAGTATTTTGCAAGCCTTCCGGGATCGCATTTTAGAGATGGCATAAGGGCATTGGAGAACCGTTGGAATAAATGTATTGCTCTTTTAGGAGAATATATTGAAAAATAAAAATTATTTTGTATTTAAAAAATGCGTTTTTCTTTTCCATTCTCACTACTTGTCAAACTACCCTCGTATTAGTTAGATTTGGTTAGTGAGAAATTTTATTTTTGCATGTTTTTTAATATACTCAGTTTTTCCAAACGTTTTCACAATGCGCTGAATTTTATTGTACAAGGAAAAGTATTTACAAATAAATCGAGAATATTTCGTGCAGAGTTGCTTTTATAAAATAACTTTACAATTTGAACGCAGGCTTCGGTCGTAAAATAAATCATACTCATCAAAGTCGGCTATACCTTTACGCTAACCAAAGCGTATTGATAAATAGTGCACTATCGAGTGCCCGAGGCGCTGCTGATGTTATTGGTGTAAGCGCAGTAACCGAACTAACAGTCGAACGAATTCTATAAAGTCCATGACGCGCCAGTTAACAAACAATCTGTATAATCCTGTTGTGTTGTGTTTAGTATGTTCGATAAAAGGTCAAATGCAATGCAAAGCCAAAAAGGGTTTAATGCATCTCTTTGAGATATTCCGTTGTTATTTGTGTCTTTTGCAGTATAACGCACAATCCGATTGTGCGTTTGTATGTAGTGAGGCTGCAGAAACGAATACTCTCGCAGTAGCGTACGGCCCGGTTACTATTAATATTAATGATAATAAATGTAATTACTATTTTAGTTTGTTGTTGTATTGTTGATGTAGAATGACGCAAAAATTTGATGTAGTATTGTGTCATTAGTATGCCTTCCAGTGCTGATTCGGTAATACTCCTACGGCGAGATGAAAATATGTTCGTGTATTTGGAAAAGGAGTATTTTGCATCTAATGATGTGCCTTTCGCATCATATTCGCATTCTTGGCTTTTGGTTAAACACTCGTCTATACGCACTATAGTTTGAAAATCGGAATTCTTATTTATAACCGCACGTAATTTATCGGCTGTTAATCTTCTTATACTATCTGTTAGATTTCCTAACGAGGCTTTGAGGTAATATACTATATCTAGCGCTTCTTGTAATGACAGCTTGCTGTTCTCTAATTTGGAAATGCTATCTAAAAGTATTGAATAATTTTCAGAAATTTGATTCATTTGAGTAATGGATTTCGGTATCTGAAGCTAGTCACTGACTTACTGAAGTTGCTTGAGCATCTTGTGGATTTAAATTTAAGATGCAAGGTTTAATAATGTGTAAAGATTTCTCATAATATAAAACAGCTTTAACCCACGTTCCCCATCTCGTCAGTACCGACTATGGTGACTAAGAAATGTCCAGAGAAGCCTGTTTAACTCACAAATGCGTTTTGGCGATTCGATAAAAGCTTTTTTGGTAGAAACTATAAATTAGTCTACTTTTGGATAACTGTTTCCAATAAATTCAGCTACAAGGTGACATGCATGGAGCAAACAGGTTACATGAAGCAATTAAGGATAAGTTTGTTTTGGTGACTTTCCAGCTTTAACCATATTCCAACCCCCATCTTTAACCAACATTGCAAGTTTGGATTACAAGTTTTGAACTTCCCAAAGGTATGTTTTATAGTTTCTACTATCCTTTTCTGTAATCTTCTACTACGTAAAAGAAGAGCTAAGGAAATCTCACCGCTTTTTAAAGTGTAATATTATTCTTTCTTGCATTCGTTGTTTCATCTACTGTCAGTCATATCCAAGGTATACCAACATCGTCCTCAAACTTTGGAAGCTCTTAGGGAGGCAATAACCCAAGAAGTTGCTACTATTCCACCGGAAATGACGCGCAGGGTCATGGAAAACTACCGGGAGAGACTAAATCAATGTATCGCCAATGAAGGTCGCCACTTAAGTGATGTCATTTTTAAAACACGCTAATCTAAAACTGCTTTATGTACACTTTTCAGAAATATAAACATTTTTCTTGTATCTTGCTTAGTTTGGTTTTTATTAGCTTCCCAAATTGGGGAGGTCATTCTGCCGCACCCTGTATTATCGAAAAAAGTTATTACATAGCCAGCAATCAACATTTACCACGAACATAAAATGGTCTTTCGAATCGGATATACGAAGGGAAAATGTATTTCATTTATACTTTTTATACATCAATAAAAATAACAAAAGACAGGTAACGATATAAACTTTATTTTTCAATATTATGGCCTTACTTTATTATACACTTGTTTCAACGTTCGGGAAACTTGCCAATACTACTAGAAACAAGTCTTTTAGTTGGTACACGGCCAAATTCTCGTCGTCTTCATCATTTCCTCGTCCGACTTGAGTTTCCTGCCTCCCAAAGCTTGTCCAAGGGACGTAAGAAGATAGTAGTCGCAGAGAGGATTCGGAATATATATTAACACACCAAGTCCTATTATAAATATTTATTTCATATAATGAAGTGCTACACGGAAAACTGAACTAATTTGTTAATAAATGTTAATCATTCTTATAAATGTGTATGTCGCATGTTGTCACAAATTAAATCCTTGAACAAACACATACCGGAATAAGTCGAAAAGAATTAACTTAAAACTAAGAATTAGTTAACAAGTACAGAAGAAAAAGATAAGGGCTACAGCAACAACGTTTCAGGCAGATATATTCTAAGAATTTAAAGGACTATGATTCCACTAACAAAGACTCTTAAACGTTACAATAAAAAAGAATTATGACATTATAAAAACTCTATATGTATGTAACTATAACGTACGAAAAAGTCTCTTTTCTGAGACATCTTCGCATCTCTAAAATGATTCAAGCTATCGGTAACGCCTGTACCTGTTTGTCCCTGATCTGTTCTTTTCAGTGGTTACTCGGAAGATTATTTAACCTCAGTTATGACCAGTATAATACTGTGACACTTCAGTACTCATTATCCTTCATCTAGATACCCGGTTGAACACTGGACATAAATGCCTTCCTATCGGCCAGACTTTCCGTGTTTTCCTCCGTTGACCAATCATCGATTGGTTCGTCGTCTCTAATTTCCCTATGGTTTGTCGTTGTTTGCTTCTTACGTACTCGAATTACTCCAAGTTTCAATAGAGCGACTATTAAATGTATTTCTATTGTAGCGCGGCGAATATCTGGCGCTCGCTCTGCCTCTAACCCTGTCCCTTTCGCCGCTGCCTCTCTTCGATACAAGGGGTCTACCCCTTCGATCCCGATTTGCTGCTGGCTGTCTTCTAATTTACCCTCGTTTTCGCGTTTCTCTTGACAAATTTAACTGTGCCGGTTAGAGGTGTTTGAGCAACTACGTAGGAAGAAGAAAGAATGGGGAAGAAAATCATTTAAAGCCCTATTTCTGTCGAGTAAATGTAATTATATCGCGTACTCTACACTACCTTGCACATCATCTTACGACTTTCTTCAACAATCACTTTCACCATTTCTTGTTTTCACTTCTTCACCGGCACAATTAAATTTGTCGAGTATTGATTTTTTAATTGCAGTAGTGAAGTTTTAATTGATGCATCTTCATTCTTTAACATCATGGTTGAAGAATAAAATATTAGCAAGACTTAATGCAGCTAACGAAGATAAGAAGTCGAGGTCCAATATGAAAACTTGAGGCATTACAGAAGTTGCTTTAAAGTAAAGTAACTCGCGAGTTTATATTAATTTTGCGTTTCTACATAAAATCTAACATTTGAAGAATACTAAGCTAGCGTGTAACTACTTGAGAAAATAAAGTCTATTAATATATAATTTCTGTCAATATTATTTTAGATTTTGTACTGGGAATTGCTTTCTGACCTTGCCCGTTTACTTTCGCTTAATAAACGTAAGCAACGTAATAAGAGTCACTTTATTTTTTAAAGCGACGACCTAAAACAGGTTTACATTTAAAACAAACAAGGTAGTTCACATACTAACAAATTTATTTGAAATTTTGATTGACCAAATCTTGCTTTTTATCGAAACATTTTAAAATTTTATTCCCCTGGGAGTAAACTCATTCTTTACAACCAATAGCGATTCGAACTTTTACGAAAATACACACATCGAATGTAATAAAAAGATTGCAGGAGAGTATCACGTATCATCACTTCGCCTTGTTTAAACGGAAGATATCCCAGAAGACATCAGTCGCAATCATACATTGTTGGGGTAAACACTTCGAAATGCATTTATATCTGGAAAGATGGATTCTTTACCCGTCGCGACACCGGCGAGTGTTTGCGCGAACGAAGTATGATTCCCCGCTTCGATCCAAATCTTCTGGGATTTCGGTTTGCAACAGAATCCGTGTGAACTGGAACGAAAAGGAAAACACATCGACATTTACATAATACACTGGGGTGTTGTAAGTAAATAGACACCTTATTACGCGAAACGTGGTTTTGTATATTTCTTTGCTTATGAAATGACGATCGATACTATCTATGGAAGAACTTGTTTTCATTTCTTCACATTAATTCAATGAATTACTTTGCGTTCTTCGATTTTAATATTAATTTTTAAATACAAGGTTTTCAAATAAGAGTGATATGATTTCTTTAAAAAAAACACACTTATTGTTAAGAAAATTCAAAATTTTTTTATTTAATGTGAAGTACAATCGATACAATTAAGTTCTAAATAAAACGTCATTCAAATGGCCTCCACGATTTCTTCTGCAGGAACGAACTCGATGAACCCAATTTTCGAGCACTTTTTCCACTAAATCTAGTTGTATGACATGAATGGCACGTTCAATATAGAAAGTCTGGTTTATTTCGATAGAACAACGACTTCAAATAACCCCACAAGAAATAGTCTAATGGTGTTAAATCACAACTTCTTGGAGGCCATTCAATATCACAATTTCTTGAAATAATCGATTATCCAAACTTTTCTCGCAATAATTCTATTATTGCATTTGCTGTGTGGCACGTAGCCCCGTCTTGTTGGAACCAAATGTTGTCAAGATCAACTTCTTTCAACGTCGGCCATAAAAAGTTGGTTATCATCAATCTATACCGCTCTCCATTGACAGTAACGGTGTTACCAGCTTCATTTTGAAAGAAGTACGGATCGATGATTCCACCATACCAAAAACCACATCAAACTGTCAATTTAGGTGAATATAATGGTTTTTCATAAATAATTTGTGGATTTTCTTGGCACCAGAATCGACAGTTTTGTTTATTTACCACACTATCCAGATGAAAGTGAGCCTCATCAGAGAAGATGATTTTCTTAAATCTTTCTTAAAATCGTTATCGTTTTCAAGTTGTTCCAAGGCAAAATCAGCAAATTTACGACGTTTACCGTCGTCCAATGGCTTCAGTTCTTGAGCGAGAACAATTATATAGGGATGCAAACCCAAATCCTTTCTCAAAATCCGCCAGGTTGTGCTTTGAGACAGTCGCAATTGTTGAGAACGTCTTGGAATCGACAAATTACGGTCTTCAGTAACACTTGACTGAACGGCAGCAATATTTGCATTACTTCGAGCGGTTCTTTGTCTTACACTTGAACGATTATTACGACAACAAAATGGCAAAAGCGCACGAAAAGTCGCAATTGGAGAACGATTATTTTGATAATAAAACTGAATAATTTGTAAACGTTGTTCTTGCGAATATCTCTCCATGATGAAATTGTAAACACTACTGAATACAATGAAAAACAAATGACAGATCATGACATATTACAAATAGCCGAAATGTCACTTCAAAATCATATCATCTTTATTGGGAAACCCTATAGTTTTGATGATAAATTAATAATATAGGAAAAAATTGTTAAGTAATCAACAATCAACATTTGCCACGAGCTTAGTGTAGTCCTTCGAGCTGGATGTACGAGAGGAGAATAAATTTCACTTACGCTTTTTTATACACCAATCAAAATAGCAAAAGACAGGTAGCGAAATAAGTTTTATTTTTCAATACAATATCCTTCCTTTATTATGCACTTGTCCCGACGTTCGGAAAACTTGCCGCTACTACACGTAATCTTCGATTTTAATATTAATTCTTAAATACGTACTTTTTTTAAATTTTTATCTGATTACCAATGGAGTCCTTAAAATTAATGTTAATGTTTTTTACTTGATTCAATGTGACATAGAATATAAGCTTTATTTTTATTTTCAGATCTGTTGCCGTCCTCGTGTATTCCTGGAATCTCTTGGCCTCTTTTCATATGCTTGTTGAAATTAGTCTTGATTATATCTCTTTCAGCCTCTATGTAATTTTGGCCATCTTTCACTAGCTTTTACTATTTTACCTCAAACATCAGATCCACGTCCTCTATAACATCCACCAACTTTATGCAGGGTGGCCCAAAATTACCGAAGGGATTTGAGTTCATTATAACTTTTTATTTAAGACATAATTATAAAAACTTTTTTTTAAATACAGTATATTAATGGAGAATATTTTTAATTTAATTATGAAAAATTATATCTCGCAAGTGGTGGCCATTTTCTGCTTCGCATATTCCTGCTCTTTCCAAAACAATTTCCATAACCTTTCGCAAAACTTCCAGTGTTATGTTGTTGATTTCGTCGCGTATATTATTTTTTAATTGTTGAATGGTTCTAGGCTTATTAATATAGACTTTTCCTTTCAAATAACCCCAAAGGGAAAAGTCTGGAGCGTTTAAATCCGGCGAATGCGGAGGCCAATTAAAATCGCTTGTACGCGAAATAATTCGTTCACCAAAGATGTCGCGTAAAAGCGCCATTGTGTCCCTCGAAGTGTAGAGTGAGGCTCCATCCTGTTGGAACCATACTTGCCGATGGTTTTCCATGGTTGGCTTTAAAAAGTTTTCCAACATTGTCCGATATCGAACACCAGTGACCGAAACGGCGATACCGTGTTCATTTTCAAAAAAATATGGGCAACACCGCATCAAGCAGTACTTAAGTGGGTGTAATTGTTGCTGTTGAACTACTAAGTGCTTGCAAACTTTTTAGACACCCTCCGAGCACCGTCGGTGCAATTTTTCAATTCTATGTTCGCCTCGTTTACAAAATAATTCAATATAGTAAATAATGCAGGTGATATTGATCTGAATTCTATTGGCTTGCAAAGAAGTTGTTCTTCTACTGTTGAGATACCATCACAAAATTGAATATAGGAAATTAAATCAGCGTACTCATTGCTATATGTTGCTTCATCACGCTGTACTGAAACAATTTGTCACGTAACTTGCCGAAGAGGTGGTTGTCTACATCTTCATTGACAGGCAACGGTATCAATTGGTAGAGGTACTGACTGCAATTGCCTGACAAAACTATTTCCAAACATACATAGTTTCTAAATTAGTTCTTCACCAATGATGTGAAGCTTTTTATGTCTGGCTATTTTATACGACACTTTATAAAAGACAAGTAAACTTTTTTGTTCACAAACAAAAGTGTTTTAAAAAATAATTTTTCCATTTCACAAGATTTTAATTTTAAGTTGTTTTTCTGGGTTTGTTAAGGCATTTGAGCGTTCCCAAATGTTGTTTAAGTTTATTAAGTGTTATGCTATCTGCTGCCGAAACTTTTCCGTAACTAACACACTTCTTAATTCATTTCAATGCCGGTAAGTTTAAAATTCACGTATTTTTGAGAATATTTTCTTCGTTTAGTCTTTGGAACAACGCTGGTCTGTACTTGTTGATTCTTCACTATTCTCTAGTTCCGCGTACGTTTACTTACAAATGTATCCATCATACTTTATAAATCTACTACTTGAATACTAAATACAACATACACAATCGAGGATCGACTCCTCTGAGACTGGCTGGAGTTGAACGAGGTGCAGTATTTATATACTCTGTATACTTATGCATTGTAGACACGTGTTCCAGAATGCTTTAGATAAGTCTGAATTTTTCAGATGCCGTGAAAATTTCAAATATGGATGACATAACACAAAGAGCTACTGACTGATTCTGATTTTCATCAATGCGGCGGATCAGTGTTGCCAATACCAATGAATTTACCTTTTCGTAGTAATGTAATTAAGAGGCAGAATGACTTAATGTCAGAACACATTCGAATAAAAATTAATATTACAATTAACGCACGATTTCAATAGAAAGTTATTGTATAGGGATTGGCGCGATGGGAATTAATACTGAACTGCAGACAGCTTAACTTATAGACCAAAAAGAGTAATTTTAAAAGAATACCACCAAAATGCTAGCTGGAATGTTTAAATGTTACAACTAGCACGGAAAATAGTAAAATTATTTATAGCTGATGAAATTTAATTATATAGATTTTGCAAACCAATTTTGTAATGTTATATAATAAACTACGACCTGTGTTTTATATGATTTTAAAGTTATATTCTTTCTTTTGTCTTCTAAAGAATAAAAGTATAGTCTTTCCAATTATCAGTCGTGAAAATCCTGCTCTTCGTGACGTTTGAACCCTTTGGATTCGACAAAGAAAATATAAACATACGAAAACCATATGACAAGTAATAATTGAAAGGTGATGTCTATTTCGTGTTGGGAATTTGGTGAGAGGGCGTGAGTACATGCATACACAAATATGTACATATCTAGAAAACGATGAGGGAACGCGAAATACCAATAATTGACATCTTTTGCCAGATGATTTATTCGTCCTCCTGTGGGTATTATTCACATGTACAAATATATTATTATGATATTTGACTTTCATATTATCATATATTCAGAGGAATTTCTGAAGATCTTAACATAATTTTTGTAAACGCTTGCCTTTGCTTTCTGATCTTGAGCATTTAGCCAATTTAAATTTTAATCTATGCAAACAGACATCGGAAAATTTCGTGTCGCCTATTACTAAAGAACGTGTAAAAAACTGTGAGATGGTGAGATCTACTTGACAATGAGAAACGGAAGGAAGTGACGACAGTATGGGTATACGATATATTAGGACTATTCGCCCAAGAATTAAGTATGCTAAATATAAAATACGTAGTAGAGATAATAGCAGTCGTGGAGGCGTATTTCGACAATTTTCCGATTTCTCACTTCAGGGATCGACCCATAAATTAGACCACTGGAACAGGTGTATTGAAATTCAAGAAGGTTATACAAAAGGTACTAGGAAAGTTTTGCAATATGACGCAACAATGAATCGTAGGAAGCTGCTTGTTGTTGCATGTTGAGACATGTTCATACGTGCACAGCAGCCACCGCGTCATGTCGATGGGTTATTCATTAGCAGCGAGAGTGTAAAGTGACCACAATGCCATCGCAGGCATCATGGTCACGAAGTGAGATAAGAGCAGTTTCGCGTTATAATTTCGTGCGTGGTTTAAGCATAGATCAGTTCTTCGAAAAAATGACTCTTGCATTAGGTGATGTTTGTCCACATCGCACAACGATATTCAGGTAGTATAGAGAATTCCAAAGGGGAAATTTAACTGTGGAGGATGCTGAGAGGCCGGGAAGGCCATGAACCTCAGTTACGGAGGAAAACGTTACTACTGTGAGGAAAATGCTTGGCGAAGACAGGCAAGTGACCTACCAACGGATATAGAGATAGAGGTAGAGATACTGTTACGATGTTCCGATCAAAGCTCAAAACAAAGTTTGGGTCTTTGATGATGAGGACACACCCATACTTGTCAGGAAATCCCAATCTGTAAAGAAGAAAATGATAGCTGGATTTTGCAAATCGAGTGGAATTGTGAAACGCGTCGTTTTGGACACACGGAAGACAGTCACAGCTAAGTAGTGTACTGAACAGTGCCTACCTAAAATCATTGGATCTATGAAGAACCTGCGGTCAAAATTAAGAATGGACACCTGATTCCTCCATCACGATAATGCTCCAGCTCACCGCGCCAAAGCTTGCACCGTATATTTGACCACGACAGGATTGAAACTTCTCGAGCACCCACCCTACAGTTCAGATCTTGCTCCCTGCAACTTTCCATTGCTCCCGCATGTGAAAATGAAGCTAAAAGGGAGGCGGTTTTACAGTGATGATGACCTTCTGTGGGCTCGAGACAACGAGTTTGCGTTACTCCCTAGTGAAACTTGGCAGAACTGGTTTAAGATTACTTTCGGAGGACGGAGAGCTGTGTTGAGTGTAGAGGAAATTACTTTGAAAGAATTAAATAAACAAAGCTGTATTTCAAAACTTTCCTAGTACCATTTGTATTGAATAATAAAATGAATTTCAAACAAAAAATCATTTTTATCTTGTCGAGCGACAAAGCTTATGAAACAACAGGGTATATATAAAGTATATATGTACATACATACATAATTTGGAAAAGTTATATGTAATACTAACAACAATGTGGAATTAGTTAATAAACATAAATACCATGCCACTCCATAAATAGTTAACATTTTATTCATTTGTATAGGTACACGTATGAAAAGTATTTACATGGAATTTAAGCTCTTTGAACGATTACAGAGATTAAAACATGAAAGTATTGTAATGCATAAATTGTGTGGAAATTAATGAAAACGTTTATAATATTGAAAGGATGAAATATAAAATAATAGTATTGTTGGGATTAAAATGAGTTTTCATCAATTTAAATTTATTTACATTACTATGAGTCTCATTTACATTTGTCATTTTATTTACTGGTGGTGATACGAGAAATTTTATATATTTTTACGCTTCGCTTATAAAATAACTTTCTTTGTTTTAAATTGCTATTTTTTATTTAATCTAAATACGATTTAATCTTAAACGATTGAGTTAAACGATTATTCAAGTGAGAAATACTTTTGTTTGAATCACGTTCTGTCAGACTACTATCGTAACGCAACTATATTATTCCTAAGCCTGCAGAAACGAGTGTGCACTCATTAGCTACGATGACATACGAGGGAGCGTTTTTATATTCGCGAAATGAGCGGGTTGTAGAGGGGTGAGTAGGCGCATTGGGGGCGTGGCTTGTGCAGCGACTCATGATTAGTATAAATACGAAGTTTCATTGTTATTAGACAGTTAGTCTTTGAGCTATCGTCAACCAAGTAACATAATCAGGAGTGAAAAGTGAAATATGGAAAAAATCGAATATCGTGCCGTTATGAAGTTCCTTACCAGGCAAGAAAAATCAGTCGCGACCATAATGAATGAGATGTCATTGGCTTACGGCGACTCTTGTCCAGGAAAAACCATGGTGTACAAGTGGCATAGTTTATTTAAACAAGGAAGGGAATCCCTTGAAGACGACCCGAGGCCGGGCAGGAGCATTGCGGTGACCACGCCAGCACTTATCCAAAAAGTTGAACAAATTTTACTCGAGGATGCTCGACTAAAGAAGAAACAACTCGCAGAAATGGTTGGAGTATCCGATACAACAATTTTTAAAATCCTACACGATCATCTCGGCATGTCTAAGGTCAGCGCAAGATGGGTGCCGAGAATGCTCACGCCGCCCCAAAAACAACAGCGCGTAGAGTGTTCGCGTGCATTTTTGGACCTCTGTAATGAAGACAAGGATGGTGTATTGAGTGAAATTGTTACTGGAGACGAAACTTGGGTTCATCGTTATGAACCTGAGTCCAAACAAGACTCCATGCAGTGGCATAAAAAGGGCACAGCACCGCCCAAGAAATTTAAAGTGTCACAATCAGCTGGGAAACTCATGGCAACGGTGTTTTGGGACTCGGAAGGAATATTGTTGATTGATTATAAAGATAAAGGTGTTTCTATAACCGGAGAATATTACGCTTCAATATTAGAGCGACTAAAAGAAGCCATTAAAGAGAAAAGACGGGGAAAATTGACAAAAGGTGTTCTGCTTTTGCACGACAACGTGTCCGTCCACAAGAGCCGCGTTGCGTTAGCTGCCCTGCATAAGGTGGGCTTCGAAATTGTGAATCACCCACCCTACAGCCCAGACCTGGCCCCGAGTGATTATTACCTGTTTCCGAAAATGAAAAAAGGGCTGCGGGGTAAAAATTACTGCCGATGATGAAGTCAAGGAGGCAGTTTCGGCGTATTTTGCAGATAAAGAGAAATCATTTTTTATGAGGGTATAAATAAATTAATTGAAAGATGTGAAAAATTTATCCATCTTGCAGGTGAATATATTGAAAAAGAAAAATAATTTAGTTTTTTATTTCCACCCCTTGTCCCCCATTCCGCGAATATAAAAACGCTCCCTCGTATTTCGAAAGCGGTTGGATATACCCGACGGCGAGTATCTTATGCGTATGATATGTGTATGAATGCCGGATTAGATTGATGATGGCGAATCGACAGAGTTCTTTGTTATGTTCGACGAGTGTTAATAGATTTTTTATCCGATTTTCGATATTAGAATATTGGCATTATTATTAAATGTATTGCTTGTAATATTAACATTTTACCGTACAGTATTTTGTGTGTAAACTTTTGGGGGAAATACGTTCCCAAGCAGAGATTGCCAACAAGAAGACAATGTATAATTTTCCTTGCGTGAAAAACACGATTACGGACCAAATAAAAGCAGAGTTAAAAGATCAAAAAATATGGCTGACGGTAGATGAAACAACGGATGCAATATTTTAAATATGAAAGAATATTATTTTTGATGTGTCAGTGCGCACTTTAAAAAGCGGTGAGATTTCCTTGGCTCTTCTTTTACGTGGTTAAATAATCGAGAAGACAAGCGCGGAAAGGATAGTAGAAACTATAAACCATACCTTTGGGAAGTTCAATATATTGGCAATAAAACTTGTAGGTGGGGATTCGAATATGATTAAGGCTGGAAACTCTTGATTTCTACCAACAAAGTTTTTTTCAATCTCCAAAACGCATTGTTGAGTTTAAACAGGCTTATTGGGAGCAAAGCCAAAAAATGTCAACTCAATCAAAATGTCATGATTGATGGTATCGAGAGCTTTGCTGAAGTCCGTATATATGAAGTCTACTTGCTGACGTTTATCAAGTAGTTCGCTGATAAATTGAGAGATCTCGACCAGGTTGGTAACAGTAGATTTGCCTGGCATAAATCCATGTTGCCTAATAGATAAGAAAGGCTTGACACAGCTAAATAACTTGTCATAGAGGATCAGTTCAAATATTTTAGCAAAATTTGACAAGATACTGACAGGTCTGTAATTATTGCAGTCAGAACGCTCTCCCTCCTTCAACACTGGTGTAATCCTGCCTATCTTCCAGCCAGCCGGGAAAGTTGATTCTCGGACGCAGAAATTAAAAATATCAGTCAGAGGCCCACAGAGTCCCTCTGCGCAGTCCCTGACAAAAACAGGCAATCCATCATGTATATATTGGGTTGGCAACTAAGTACTTTCGGTTTTTACTGATAGAGAGCGTTGCTTTATTTTTTGCATAACGTATGTTAGTGCTCTACTTTACCGTTTGTCGCGTAATACTAGTCACATTGACGTAACTTCAGAAGCATGTAGTGCGTGATTTTTATTAAAGCTATTAGTTGTGGGTTAATTTTAAATGAAGTGCAGAAACGAACATTTTCGACATATTTTACTATTTTATTTCCGTAAAGGAAAGAAAGCTCCTGCGGCTCACAAAAAGATATGTGAAGTGTATGGTGCTAATTGCTTAACAGAGCGCACGTGTCAGAATTCTTATAAAAAATTCCGTTCTGGAGATTTTTCCCTCAAAGATGAGCAACGTTCTGGTCGGCCTACTGAAGTTGATGATGATCAAATCAAAGTCATAATTGAAGAGGATCGTCATATACCTGTTCGAGAGGTTGCGGAGAGGTTACATGTATCGCACACAACAATTGAAAGACATTTAAAATGTCTTGGGCTAGTTAAGAAGCTTGATATTCGGGTACCTCACGAATTGAAAGAAATTCATTTAACACAAAGAATCAACTTTTTCGAAATGAAACCGACCCTTTTTTAAAAATGGGTCCTGTAGAGTAACATAGTTCGAAAACGATCATGGAGCAAACACGATAAACCAGCTCAAACCACATCGAAAACTCGCGAAAGATCATGCTGTCAGTTTGGTGGGATTACAAAAGTGTTGTGTTTTTTGAGCTGCTTCCAAGGAATCAAACGATCAATTCTGATGTTTACTGTCAACAATTAATGAAACTGGATGAAGCAATAAAAAAAAAACGGACAGAATTGTCAAATCGGAAAGGTGTATTTTTCCACCAAGACAATGCAAGGCCTCACACATCTTTGGCAACTCGTGGGAAACTATTGGAGCTTGGCTGGGAAGTGATGCCACAACCCCCATACAGCCCTGATCTAGCACCATCTGATTACCATTTATTTCGAAGTTTGCAGAATTCTTTGAATGGTGAAACTTTCACAAATGACGATGACCTTTACTCGCACCTGGTTCAGTTTTTTGCTGATAAGGACCAGATATTTTATGAGCGCGGAATCATGCAGCTGAAAGAAAGATGGCAAAAGGTCATTGAGCAAAATGGAAAATTTATAATTGATTAAAAATTATTCTTTGTTTAAAAAAAAGTGTTTTATTTTATACTACAAAACCGAAAGTACTTAGCTGCCAACCCAATAAATCAAAGACAGAGTAGAAAAGAAGTGTTTCAATTTTTTTGGAAAAATTCAGTTTTTAAACTTTTCGTAATTTGTCTTTCCGTCACAAATTAAATAATTTAAAAAAAAAATTTAATATTCATTCATTTCGATATCCTCGCGTCACCCATTTACTATATTCGTGTCCCTATTGGGAGACGGGCTCCACTGGTTGAGAATCACTGTTACAATACACAATATACAATATTATTTTAAATAAAATAGTAATCAATGCCGATTGTAATACTGTCGTTTTACAATGAAATATATCTAAAACTATTACAATTACATGTATTAATGGCATTCGTGTGCTGTGTCAATCTTCATAACAAAGACATTAATTACATTATATCATGTTCAATAACAATGACACGTACAAATACATTTACGACACGGCATTTGATAAATTTTATAATCGCATTGGTTGAACACAGCCAGCAGCAATGGCAGCCGTAACGGCATCAACGGTGTGTTGTCAGAACGTTCGTTATTTATGCGACAGATATTTACAGCAAAACCTTTATTCAATATGTCATTTTTCCCTTGTCAGTTGTGTACCTACAGCAAACATATCACGACGCGCACACCCGCAGAATGATACCCCGTTGTATGTTATAAAATAAAATAAAAGGGTGTCACTGTCACTCTTATTTAAACTTATGAGAAGTAATTTGAAGTTCGTATGGGTTAAAATATACGTGCTTTTATGAATATACACTACCGGTCATATTTATTTGCCCACCCCAATTTAATGTGTTTCCTGAAATACGGATTATCTTTCGAAAAATCTGTATTATAATTATTCAACAATATTATTAGTGGAAGTAATTCCATATGAATTTCTACGAAAATCTTAAATTGTTTATGATATATCGTAAAGGTGTCATAAATTGGGAAAATACCATAAATATTATATAGGCTAATCCCTACAGTATTAACAGTTTTACCTGCATTTCCGAAAGGTATTACCAATATTGTGTTATTGTACTAACTAATTACAATATTAGGATGTGTTATTCAAAAAGGAAAATACATTTTATGTCAGTCATCGTTCATGTTTTGTTGCGAAAACAGTGAAATAGAGAGTTATTGTGAATATTTTAATGCAATGCCGAAGAGGAAGGTTTTTTCTGATGAAGTGCGTGCTATGATAATTGCTTATCATCGTACGGGTAAAAGTAATCGCGAAATTGCAAAAGAATTACGATTAAATCGCAGAACCGTTGAATATAACGTTAAAAAATTTGAAGAAAGTGGTACGTTTTCCAACAAAAGAAGATCTGGACGACGCAAAGCGACGACATCTGCAGATGACCGGCATCTAATACCGATAAGTAGACGCGATAGATGAAAAACAGCACCAGAAATTGCTGCTGAAATGAATAGAGCGCATGCTAAACCAATTAGTGTGTCCACAGTACAGAGATGGTTAAGGCAAGCGGGTTTATACGAAAGAATTGCTCTGCAAAAACCACTACTACGAAAGCAAAACATGATAAAACGACTAAATTGGGCTAAAGAACATAAGAATTGGACGATTGATCAGTGGAATAATGTGTTGTGGACAGATGAATCGAAGTTTGAACTTTTCGGTAGTAAAAGGCGAATATTCGTAAGAAGATCCGCAGGAGAAAGAGTACTGCCAGAATGTATTGCGCCTACCGTAAAACATGGAGGAGGTTCAGTAATGATTTGGGGGTATTTTGGTGGAAGATCTGTAGGCGATCTCGTCAAAATTGAGGGAATCCTAAGAAAAGAAGGCTACAAGGAAATTTTAGAAAATAATGCTGTTCCTTCAGGACTAAGGATTCTTGGCGAAAACTTTGTATTTCAACAGGACAACGATCCGAAACACACTTCTAGATTGTGTGGCGATTACTTGCGTCAATTAGAAGAGCAGGGGCAAATCCCTATAATGGTATGGCCAGCTCAAAGTCCTGATCTGAACCCAATAGGGGAAGAATTGGACCGGAAGGTTCGAGAACGTGCTCTATCATCCACCACTGTACTATGGGAACAACTTCAAGAAGCCTGGGCACAAATTACAGAAAGTAAACTGCAAAAATTAATTGAAAGGATGCCGCGGTTATGTGGCGCAATTATCAAAAATAAAGGTGGGCACATCGATGAGAGCAAAATTTAATAATAATTAATGATAAAGTTTTTATATAAGAAAAATGTAACTTTTTTATGTTTATTTTACACTATTGTATTGGTACAATAAATAAATTTTCAGTACACATTTGACAGTTTAATAATTTTGGCTAAAACTAAGGGTGGGCAAATAAATATGACCGGTAGTGTAGGTATTCGTATATATAGAAAAAAATATAGTAAAACGGTATTGTACAATATTTGCTGTATGGTTACATTTTTAATCTAAGATGGATATCTTGTACGATATCCACTTTTACATAAACTCGATGTATTTGTACTGCTTTCATTACATATACCACCTTTGCAATTAGCACATTCCATCTTGCTTTTGAAATTTATTTTCAGGGGAGATACGGCGTCTTTTGACTGTTGCATTTGTTCGAACTGTGGATGTATTAGAGGAGTTTTTCAAGCGCTATAATTTCAATGCTTTTCTATAAAAAATTAAACGCATCTAGTGCTGCTACTTCAATTATATTGAAGTTCATCACTTTTTTCATGTGAATGTGTATACAATTTGGTCTATAACTTCGACACCGCCTTTATTTTGACCCTAATAGGAATTCATTTTTGGCCTTTTCTTAGCGTCATGCTTTGGCAGATGTGTTAAGATGCATAGTCGTTATTCAAATCACGCATTTGTTTTTTTAGATGTTATTGGCGAATGTCTGTGCACGGACTATTATTATTATGGCGTAGATTTCACTCACTTTCTCAGCCTGATGAAGGGAGACTTTTCAGTTAACCCACTTATGTATCCATGTATTTAAGTCCGTACTGTACGCGGCTGATACTGAGGTGTTATACGTAATACAGAGATAGAAACGTGCTTTATGATGCGCTGTATCTTTAGGCGTAATTTGCTTTTGGTCGAGATGAGTGTGCAGATTTTTTTTCTTTGTAAGCATTACATGAATCCAGGTGAGACAGTGTGATTAACAATCTGTTGTTGATGATAATTTAGTTGTTGAAATACGTATATAGAGTATGAAAATTTATGTGATAAGTTATTTTTTTGCTTTTTTTGATTACAAAAGTTTTGCTTTACTAACGAATGTTTCAAATTTCGCAGTTTCCTAAAGAATAAATAAAAAGTTTCAAAAACTTCTTATTGATAATTGAAGTATCAGTTATGACATTTAAATGCGAAAAATAATATCTGCCAAATGGCCTCCTCTTACAGTTCCACAGACGTCCACTCTTTTGTTAAAATTTTCAATGACATTTTTGACATAATCGAGGCTCTATCTCACCAATGACACGAACAATTTCATCTTTCAAAACAGGAATTGATTGTGGATTGTTTTTATAGACCCGAATTTTCACATAACGCCAAAGAAAATAGTCTAACGGCGTCAAATCACATGATCTTGGAGGCCAATTAACATTACAACACGTCCAAGAAATTTTTCTCCCAATAAATCAATTCATTCGTGTGCAAAGTGAGGTGTAGCGCCATCCTGTTGAAACCATATATCCTCTAGATTAATATTCATTAATTCGGCTCACAAAAATTCGGTTATCGTCCGACGATATCGATCACCATTGACAGTTACAGCTTCACCAGCAACATTTTCAAAGAAGTAAGGTCCAATTACACCACCTGACCATAATGCACACCAAGCAGTAACTCGTTTAGGATGCATAAGTTTCTCATGAATAATTCGTTGATTTCCTCATCCCAAATACGACAATTTTGTTTATTAACATAGCCACCAAGTTCAAAACGTGCTTCGTCGGAAAACATTATTTTTTGAGAAAAAGCAGCGGATTGTTCATTGATTAAATTGACAAATGACCGACGTATTAAATGATCTAATGGCTTCAGTTCCTGTGTTATTTGAACCTTACATGCCTTCAGAGTTAAATCCTTGCGTAAAATACGCCATGTTGTTAATCCACTAAGTCCAAGTTGTTGTGAACGTCGTCTAAAGGACATTTCAGGATCTTCGGCAACACTTTCACGAACCAAACCAATATTTTCTTGTGAACGACCGCCACGACTGTATTTTTCACTTTTCTGATCCTCCACGGAATCGGTCTCTTGAAATTTTTTAATAATTCGATCAGTAGTGCTTTCAGATGGACGATTATGTAAACCATAAAATTCACGTAATTTTCTAAAAACTCTTTTCACAGAACGCTGATTTTCATAAAATAATTTAACAATTTGAACGCGTTGTTGTACCGTATACGGAGCCATTTTTATAGATGTCACACATAGCACTTTTTAAATGTCCACATATCCAGACAAATTCAGTGCGCCATCTATATTTTATTTACTCTTAAAAAAAACCGTGCAATTTGAAATAACCATAATATATTTAATCTGCTACATATGTCTTACTTATAGTTTACTTATTAGAACTTGTAATGGTGGAGCAGGCGAACGATTAAGGACTATTATATCACGTTAATTTATATTAAACTAACATCCAATTTTTTATATTAATTCGAGTTTAAAATGTAAACTTTCAAAATCAACCAAGTAATTATATTAAGCCACAACAAACTAAATTCTGCCACCACTAAGTCATCACGTCAATGCAATAATATAAAATACAGAATGTTGCTATTTTGAAAATAAAATTGCTAAACTATCATTTCATTCTTACTCGTATTCTATCCAATCACTTCTCCATAAATGTTTAAACTACCCCACAAATAAATATAAAGTTTCTATTAAGATCGAACATATACCTTTTCAAGTAGTCGATAGTTTTTTCTTTCTTAGATAAGGTCTAAAAAGACTGAAGAATCATTCGATTACGTCTTAATACCAGTAATAAAGAAAAGGATGAGGAAGAGAAAGAGATGACTTATTCTAGCGATTTATATAATACGACGGAAAGTAAGGAAAATAAAGGATGGTTGATTATAATTCGAGTTTATCGGAAAACTATACTTTTCATTGCCAATATTATTTGATAATCTAATATGGCAATAGATTGTCATGTTTTCTTAAGATACAATACGATTTTTTTTAATAAAGGGTTGTAATAATGTTAAAGAAAAAGTAGCTAAATTTAGATAGCGGGTGAAACAACAACAATGATTTATAATCTGTTGCTACTGAAATAATAAATAAACTATAATCATTATCATAATGATATGAAAGAAGTTTCTTCAGTAGTATACATACTTTATGAGAATATACGAGGGTAGCCGTTTATATTTCGGGAACTGGCAACACTGTTAGTGTTGTCTCCGATCTGATGATTGCATCGCGAAGTTTGTCATTTTTGACAATATATTTACCTTGACAGTTTTATTATCCGGTCGCTATTTCTATTGTTGACAGTAACCTGAAAATTTTATATCAGCGAAAAAAGGAATTAACTCGCAACTTCGTGCAATTATTTTTCATAACTTTCGGCTTGGATTATCTCAACAAGAATGCATCGACGATCTGTATTCTTTATATGGTGACGAAGCACCAACGAAAACTACAGTATATCGTTGGTATAGTGAATTCAAACTTGGACGGCGTTCTTTGGACAATGAATTTCGTGAAGGTCGTCCCATAAATGTTGTTGTGTCGGAAAACATTAATGCAGTGTCTGAATTGATAATGCAAGACCGTCATGTGACATACTGTGAAATCGGGGTATCTCTAAATATTAATAACACCAACGTGCATCCTGCATGAACATTTAGCCGTTAAGAAGCAATGTTCACGTTTGGTACCACATAATTTGTTGTCACAGGTGATTAATCTTGGATCTATACGTATGAGTCCGATGGTAAAGAGCAGTAGACTGTGTAGATATTCCAAGATGAGCCAAAACCAACAAAAGTTGTTCGCGCTCAAAACACATCAAAACAAATGGTCGTCTGTTTTTTCGGAAAGACCGGTCGCGTTACAACCGTGCCTTTAGAGAGTTGTAGAACGGTCAATTCCGAATGGTGCACAACTATTTACTTGCCAAAAGTTTTTGAAGAAATAAGGAAAACAAACCGAAAACGACAAATCATTCTCCATCATGACAATGCGAGCTCTCACAGGTCGGTTCAAACAATTGAATATTTGAGCAGGCAAAACATTGAATTGATGAACCATCCGCCGTACAGCGCTGATCCAGCACCCTGAGATTTCTTTTAGTTCCAACACGTAAAGAATACGCTTCGTGGTCAACGGTTTCCTACGCCGGAAGAGGCAGTTGAGGCGAGAGAACCAACTGTATCGAACGCAGAACAAGTTGCGTCAAGCGCAACTTGCGGCAGGAATGTGTGTTAGGCAAGCCCCTCCCACAGCGCTGCAATTCTGGTTATTTTTAGATACCCAATCGTAAATGCAGAAACCTTATCTAACTATGCTGTAGAGAAAAATATAAATTTGACCACCGAAATCCTGGAAATAGGAAACAATTACAATAAACGTATAGATAAGGAAATGGTACATATAAAAAATGACCCAAACGCAGTAAATGATAGAAGAGACAATACCAATCTCAATGACATTTATAACAACTTCATATCTTACAAAAAAATTTAAAAAGTAAATTCCTTGCATTTCCCTTTATATACAAGCATCCAATAACCGGAATTTATAAATACACATGCAGATATACCTAATATAAGATAGAAACGAAAAGGAAATAGCAGATATTGCTTTTAGAATATATCAGCTAAAAATATTTAGAATAAACAAGTCTTTTGGCAAGTACACAATTAAAAAAAGGAAAGTTAATTTGAAAATACTTGTGTGGTTGTAAATCTTACAATATTAAGCAAAAAAATGTATTTTTAACAAATGTAAGTAATCACAAATACTTATATTTATAATGCATACGAAGGTAGTTTGACAAGTAGTAAGAATGGAAAAGAAAAACGAATTTTTTAAATACAAAATAATTTTTATTTTTCAATATATTCTCCTAAAAGAGCAATACATTTATTCCAACGGTGCTCCAATGCCCTTATGCCATCTCTAAAATGCGATTCCGGAAGGCTTGCAAAATACTCATTTACGAAGATGATAAGCTCGTCGTTAGACGAAAATTTCTTTCCACCTAGTGTCGTTTTCAATTTTGGAAAAAGGTGGAAGTCGGAAAGGGCTAGATCCGGCGAATAAGGCGCATGCGGTACTAATTGGAAATGCAACTCGTGCATTTTGGGACATCGCAACTGTGCTGGTATGCGAGAGAGCGTTGTCTAGGTGAAACAGAATCTTTTTCTTTGTCATTCCTGGCTGTTTAGCACGAATCTCAACATTTAATTCTTATAGAAGTTCTGCATAATATTGTCCGTTTATTGTGGCACCTTTCTGAAGGTAATCAATGAGCAAAATGCCCTTTGAATCCAAAAAATTGATGCCGTGATGCAGAATCACGTTCTAACCATTGTTTCGACAGTTGTTTAGTTTCGAGTGTAATGTAGTGTATCCAAGTTTCATCGCAAGTAACAAATCGCCTACAAAAATCAACTGGATTCCGCTTATAAAGGTCCAAATACTCATTGGAAATGCGCAAACGAGTGAACTTTTGATCAATCGTAAGCAATCGCGGCACCTATCTCGTCGAAAGCTTGGAAAGGCCCAATTCTTTCGTTAAAATGTGGTGAACGCGTTCTGTTGAAATGTTTACCATGTCTGCTATCTCTCTCACTTTGAGTCGTCGATCTTGGGTAATAATATTATGGATTTTTATAATCATTTCCTTAGAAGTCACGATTTTGGGTGCTCCAGAGCGCGCTTCATCGACACAGCTTGTTCTACCACGTTTAAATTCATTTACCCATCTACTTATTGTGGCGGATGATGGAGCAGATTCATCTAATATTACCCGTAACTTATCTTTTATTTCGGTAGCTTTCATACCCTTAATTATGAAGTATTTAATCACCGCACGATACTAAAAGAACTAATCAACCGATTTATCTAAATATCGGAATGTAAACATATAAATAGGCATCCTAAATTACAGTGTATTTGCTTTACCAATTAGAGCGCCGCCTATGTATCATTCTTACTACTTGTCAAACTATCCTCGTATATATAAGAATAAACCATTGGTCTCGATAAGAAATATATAAATGTAAAAACTAATGCAGATTGAAATAAATATATAACTTGAAGGAAAGGGACCTCGTCCCTGATACATCGTTAATATAAATGCTTTATTAACTCAACGATCGAAGCTCCCAATAAAAAGAGTAAAAGTTATAATTAGAAGAAAACGACCAATATATTAAAGGAGAAAAGAATACGTACCATATATACTCGTATGTATGTATCGACCAACAGAATTTATAATTGCGCCTGGGTATGATAGAAGGTCGAAAAGTTTGCATGCCTCTTAACTCTCCAATGAACTTACATATACTATATGTACATGATGCCCTACAAGTTACTTGAAAAGAGCTTCCGTAGGAGTCCATAGAAGGTCTTTTTAAAAGAGTACCTGCGAGAATAACAAAATGTACTTGTTTACGTGGCGCGACAATTCATTATTAAATTACTGGCAACACGGTAAATATGCGTACAAAATTTTGTCTGGAAATGTATTACACTGCACAACAACATGGCAACTTTTGTCTGATGATTGACTTTTATCAAGTGTTGTTTACTAATTTGACGTCGCTGATTTCAAATATACCCTCAGTTTTTTTGTAACAGCTTCAGTTTACGAGATATAGCTTTCACGAAAAAATCGCTGTGTTAGTGTGTTAATTTGCTGGTAATTAAGAAAATATTAAGTTTTCTTAATATAATTTGATATGGCATCGTCAAGAAGAGTTTGTGTCAATGATCCAAATCATTTTTGTTTCATTTCCGGAGAGTATATATTTAAAGAATAGAATTTAATATTTCAATATGACAGCGTTCGTGATTGAGGCTTACAAAAATTACTTTGGTCACACCCTGGAAACAAAAGACAAGCGTTGGATTCCGCAAAATGTATGCAAAACGTGCATTGAGTTTCTACGTTTGTGGACAAATAAGAAAAGGAATAGCTTTAGGTACGAAACCGCTATGATCTGGACTGAACCCTTAAACCATCACGACGACTATTATTTTTGATTGGTGAACATAAGTGGCATTAACTAAAAAAAATAGAGCCAAATGGAAATATCCTTCTATACGGTCGGCACATAGACTTGTTTTGAGTCCTAAAATATCACTTGAATCTCAAGCTGATGCTTCACAGGAAGAGCCGGTGCATTTTGAGGCAAAACCTGACAGTAGTGATAGTGACTTTGAATGTGACCTGAAAGCGGTAAAACTATTCAACCAAGATGATTTAAACGATTTTGTCAGAGATCTGGAACTGTCAACGGCTGCTTTAGAAATTTTGGCTTCTAGGCTAAAAGAAAGAAACTTAGTAACAAGACAAACGAAAATTTCTTTTTACCGCACAAGAGAACAAAATCTCCTCAAATATTTTGCTGAAGAAAATGATATCGTATTTTGTAAAGATGTACCTGGTTTAATGACTGCAATGGAACTTGCGTTTCTAGTGAGTGGCGTCTATTCATAGACTCATCAAAACGTTGTCTAAAATGTGTTGTCTTACATAATGGCAATAAATTAGGGTCGTTGCCTATTGCACATTCCACAAAAGTAAAAGAAGAATATACAACTATTGCTCTGGTTTTAGACAAAATTAAATATGTGGAACACAATTGGCTCACATGTGTTGATTTAAAAATGGTCAACTTTCTGTTAGGCCAACAAGGTGGTTATACAAAATATCCCTGTTTTCTTTGCTTGTGAGATAGAAAAGCTAAATATCAACATTGGATTAAAAATGATTGGTATCTTTGGGAAGCGCTAGTTGCAGGGCAACAGAACGTGATAAACCCACCTTTAGTATCAAGAGATCGTATAATTTTGCCTCCGTTACATATAAAACTAGTACTTATATAACAATTTGTAAAAGGTCTTGACAAAAATGGAGATTGTTTCCTTTTCCTATCAAAAAAGTGAGTGTAGAAAAGATAAAAGCGGTAATTTATGACGGGCCACAAATGAGATCATTAATAAAAGACTCAAATTTTACGGACACTATGACAGAGATTGAGAAAACGGCATGGAATGAGTTCGTTTGGCTTGTTAAAAATTTTTTGGGAAATAAGAAAAGTTCTAAATTTTCTCAACACGTCGAACAACTGATGAGTCACTTTCAAAGGCTTGGATGTAACATAAGTATCAAGTTACACTTTCTTCACAACCACCTGGACAATTTTCCCGCCAACGACCGAAGGACCTAAGTGATGAACAAGGGGAGCGATTCCACCAGGACTTCAGTATCATGGAGGAATGCTATCAGGGCTACTGGAACGCACACATAATGGCTCTGCCTTTAGCTCTAGCAAGAAAATCATATAAGAGAAAATTTTTCAATATAAGAAATAAATAAATTAGAATTATCTTTAAATTTATAGCATTTTATTATAAAAAAAACACCCGTGTCATATTCTTTTAACTAGAGCTGATACAGAAATTCAATTACGGAATTGAAATCGTCTTTAAAAATTGGATTAATATCATGTAACATAACCCAATCATCAGAAATGCTGTTGTAAAATAATTATTTTTCTGTGCATGGCTGTTTTATATCATAATATATATATATATATATATATATATATATATATATATATATATATATTGGTTAAAGGGTAAAATTATTATTGAGGCGAAAAGATCTGCCATCTCTCAGGCGTTAAAACAAAAATTTAAAGATAAAAGCTTTTATAGTAATCCTTGTATCTTAAGAAGTTAAAACTAATATATTTTACTTGTTTCTTTTCCGTTTTCTTTAAAAGACCATCTCAAAATTTATAACACGAATTTATATCACACGCAGGGCGTGCCAATATTTCCGTTGGCGGTCGCAAACACACAGCGTACACCAAAAAAATAATGCAGACATTATAACTTACTACTTCCTGGAAACCATACGCTACATGCCAGTGTTTACCGTCAATAATTAATCGTTTCCCGCTTCAAAAACTTTCTTGTCTAATCCTATACGAGTTCGCTACATTTCATCCAAAAACGCACACAACGTTGAACAAACGGGAATCTTTAGAGGAGCTGGAAATTAGCGGCAGATATACGCATGGTAGTTCTGCGCGCGTATCTACTTCCAATTTTCACCGCTGACGATGCTGGAGCAGCACTGACGCTGCCTCTGGACGCGATCAATAATTGTACACTCCCCGCGAAATATATACACTTAAAACAATATAAACTGCAGTAATAGTACATTCAATGGAACAGTGAGGATATATTTTACATATCGTTGTGTTGCTTATTTATTTTTTTTTGCATTTATATTTTATTTGCTTTTGGGTATGTAGTATATTAACGAACGTTTTTTGATATGAGCGTTTTTAAATCACATTCATATTAGCTTCGATGTTAAAGGAAAGCTTATTAAGACGTATTTAAAATATTTTACAAGCTAAGAGCAAGCTTATAGTATAAAAGGTATAAAATACTAAATTCAATAAAGGGTTTCAATTTTGTGTTGACGTATCAGTAATTTTAATGTTTAGTTATCAGGAGAGGACAAGAAATTCCTTTTGACAACAAATATAATGTATACTAAAACCACTTTGTAACAAATTGTTCTCAAAATTACTTAAAAATGAATTCATAAATAATTGCAATTTGTTATAAACACATAGACATGAATCACAAGACCCTTTCGTAACTGTAACTTGATCTGTCGATAACAAAAAAAGCTAAATCGTGTAAATGTGTATCGTACTTGTGAGTAGAATTGGGATATCCTTCCAACGGACCAGCATTGTAACGAAACGAGTGTACGAGCAGACGACCGACCTTGCAATGCTTGTATTATTTATATCATTTATATTTTGTTTTATAAACAAGGCTGACAAAATGTCTACAGCATGACGTAAGTTTACTTAATACGAGGGTAGCCGTTTATATTTCGGGAATAGCAAACGAAAAAAAATTTTGATTATAGAAAATAGTTTTACTGCTTTTCAAAATATTCTCCATGAAAATCAATGTACTTTTGCATTCGTTTAAACCAATTCGAAAAGCATTGCTGCCACTGTGAAGGCGGTATCTCCAAAATATGAGCTTTGCCCTTTCCGGCGTAGAAAACCGTTGACCATGAAGTTTATTCTTTACGTGTGGGAACAAAAAGAAATCACAGGGTGCTAGATCAGGGCTGTACGGCGGATGGCTCATCAATTCAATGTTTTGCCCGGTCAAATATTCAATTGTATTTTGAAATCCTTTTTGCCTTTCTTAATTGCTGCAGATTCGTTGGGTTTTAATCGTAGAACCACGGATTTTATTTGTTAGAAATTTCCGCAACAATAGAAAACTGCTTTTAACCATGTTCCCCAACGTGTGAGAATTGGCTCTGATGGCTTTGGAATATCCGAGCACCGTCTGTGAAATTCTCGAATTCATATGAGGTTTTCAAAAATACTTGAAATTAGTACCACCAATCTACCTCTGGATAACATTGTCGAATACTTTGTGCGACAAGGTGTAAAATGTGAGTTTTACACATCACATGTAAAACTTGCTCATACTTGTCTCTAAAGGAATGGCCTGCAATACATATCGTCGCTGTACCATCGCTTACAGACATCAATAGTTGGTCAGCTGGTAGTTGACACTTTTTTAGCGTATCCAGCACTGGCTTCATAACTGCGTCGTCAGTAGACTTTTTTAATCTTTTGCTAGCTAATTCAAATGGGAAGTGTCGCTTAAATAGACAAATAAAATAGAAAAGAAAATCAATTCTAGCTCCAATACTAGTGTCACCAATCCATCTCGTGATAACATTGTCGAATATTTTGTGCGACAAGGTGTAAAGCATGAGCTTTACACGTCACATGTAAAACTCCCTTATACTTGTTTCTAAATGAATGGCCTACACTGCACATTGTCGTTGCACCATCGCTCATAAACCTCAACAGTTGGTCAGCTGGAAGTTGACATTTTTTAGCGTATCCATCACTGCCTTCATAATTGCGTCGTCAGTTCATTTTTTTAATCATTTGCTAGCTAATGCCATGGGAAATATCGCTTTAACAGACAAATAAAATAGAAAAGAAAGTCACTTCCAGCTCCAATATTTTTGCAGCAAAAAGTTCGACATAACATTACATTTTATTCTAGTCTATATAGGGTGGAGCAGAGTTAACGCATGTTTTTCGAACTACTAGTACGCGGCGACGTGAGGGGGTATTGTCCTTAAATGAATGTTTGTAGACTGCCCATACAACGCAGTTTCAGTTGCTATGGAATATTGGAGCGTAGAGCAGCGCGTGTTCGTTGTCTAGCAGTACTTTAGAAACAATGATTCCGTAGTCACAGTACAACGTCTTTTCCGTCAAAATGTTAGAGTTGGACGTCGAGGTGCAGTGCCTGATCGAAATACTGTACTCCGATGGGTTGCAGCGTTTAGAAGTACTGGATCTGTGATGAAAAAGCAACCACCTGGTCTTCCCCGTTCAGTACGAACTCCGGAAAATGTAGAACGAGTGAGAACGGCAGTTGTTGCTAGATCGAAGCGATCGACTAGACGACAGACTGTAGCGCTGGGTATGTCACGTCGTTCGCTTCATCGCATCTTACATGATGATCTTAAGTTTCACCCGTACAAGTTAGTGATCGTCCAGCAGCTTAGTGAAGGGGATTTTGTGCAACGCAGAGAGTTTCGTCGCGTAATGGACTAAATTTTTACGGAAGATACAGATGCTACAGTCCTCATGAGTGATGAAGCACATTTTCATCTAGACGGTTATGTCAATGTTCAAAATTGTCGGTTTTGGGCGTCGGAGAACCCACATCAATTGCACCAACACCTCTCCACAGTTTGAAAGTAACAGTGTGGTGCTGCATTTCAAATATGGAAATTGTTGGACCCTATTTTTTTGAAGAGGAAGGAACTACAGTAACTGTGACATCAGCGCACTACGTTGAAATGCTAAACCACTTTATTCATCCAGAACTTGAAAGGCGTCAAGTGAATATGAGAGAAATATGGTTTCAGCAGGACGGTGCCACAGTTCACACGACGAGAGCATCCATGGAAGTGGTTCGACAAATGTTCCCAGGACATGTTATTTCATAATGGTGATGTTCACTGGCCCCCTCGCTCACCTGATTTGTCGATATGCGACTTCTTTTTGTGGGGATATTTGAAATCTAGAGTCTACATGAACAAGCCTCGCACAATCAATGACCTGAACAATTCCATTCGTCAAGTAATTGAAGCCGTGACGAATGAAATGTTGGAGAGAGCCGTCCGTAACTTTCAGGAGAGGATCCTAATTCGTATCCAGCAAGAAGGATGTCATCTCCAAGACATTATTTTTCGAACCTAAGTAAAGTATGTATATTTCAAAACTGCATTAAAAAATCTATCACTTAATGCTTGTTTTTATTAATTTTATCGAACCGTTTCCCAGTCATTCAATAGTGAAAAACATGCGTTTCCTCTGCTCCACCCTGTACGATACTTCGAGTTCGTTTTGTACTTGCTTTGACTTTGACGAATGTATTCATGAACTTAATATTTTGAATAAAATGTATTCGCATTATACCATGTGAAGAGTATAAAATTTCTACGTTTCTATTTTAAGAAACTTTCTTACGACATCTACGTTTTCCAATTTAAACTTTTTCAGCTATTAAAAATTTTATAACTCCCTCATTGTTTGTTACAGTTCGTGAAGTTCCGTGGTGGTAATTTTCGTAGATGGTAAGACACGTATTTCAATAAAAGTATATTACGAACAAGATATTGTAAATTATAACTAATATAAATTTATTCTCAAGTTTCGTCCCTGCATAAACTCTATCATAATTTGAAACTGGGTTATTTAACTTTTGATGTCTTACATTTATATTTTAAAGTAGTTGTTATAAAAAGACTAATTTATATAAACTTGGATATAACACCAATACCAAAAAAACAATGGTAAATATATAAACGGAACCAAGAAAAAGGAAAATTAAATTTGAAAAAGAAATCAAGAAGTCAATTAGTAATAAAGGCATAGATTCAAACAATATAGACAAAGCGCTGATTAATATTTACACAATAATGACTAAGAAAACGGAATTTTTTTAAAATAAAAACAAAGGCTATTTTGATAAAATTCATTTCGCTTTATTCAAACTAGTCTCCTTCGGATTCAATACAACGTCTTGCACGGTCAATTAACATGTCGAGTGAATTTTTACGTTAGTCTTTAGAGATGTCCTTCAAGATCGCTGTCGATGCCTTTTTAATGACTTCGACGTTGGCATAACGCTGTGATTTCTTCGGCAAATGTAGTTTGTAGAATAGACAAAAATCACAGGGGGCCAAATCTGGTGAATACGGTGAATGGTTGATGGTTAATATGCCACTTGTTAGAAAATCAGTGTCAAGCGTCGAGTGATCAGATGGTACGTTATCATGTAATAAACGCCAGTTACACACAACAATTACGCACCAAAAGACGCTTCATAATACCAAAATAATATATATTGACTGTTTGACTAGTTGGTACAAACTCTTTGTGTACTATGTCCTTCCGAATCATAAAAACAAATCAACATTGTCTTCCCTTTTGACTTCTCCAAACGGTTTTTTATCGGTATTTCTTTACTTGGAGGCTCCCACATAGAGCTATGGCGCTTAGTCTCTAGGTTATATTGATAGCACCACATCTCATCGCTCGTTACAATAGAATATCAGCAGTTTTCATTCTTTTTTGAGTCTTTAATCAAGTCTCTACAATGTTGAATTCAGTTAGCTTCTGTGGTACAAACCTTGCACAAATCTTTCTCAGTTCCAAATGCTGTGACAAAATGCGATAAATTCAATCTCTTTAGAAATTTTTAATTCGATTTCCACGTATCGCAATGAGGATTTCGGCTCATTTCTGACAAATTCACGCATAAGTTCGATGTTACTTTGCGTAACTACAATTTTTTTTGCACCAGGGTGTATGTCGTGGCTTATATCCATACGACTGTCTTTAAATCGTTTATACCACTCATATACACTCGTACATGATAAACATGCATCACCATATACTTGTTTAATCAAATTAAAGGTTTTAGTAAACGATTTACTGAGTTTAAAACAGAACTTGATATTTGTTCTTTGTTCAAAATTCATTCTTGAACCAATGCGAAATACACACTGTTACTTTATGCACAATTACTCTGCTTCTAATGATGCAAATGTCATATTTTAACACAAAATTAATGAAAGATCTTCTTTACCGACGTATATTTTTTTTAAATAGATGGCGTCACTAAGAATTACTATTTTTAAAAAAATTCTTTTTTCTCTGTGACAGGAAATTTCGACTAATAGGAGGAATATTATTACTTATAAAAGAAAGATGATTTTGTAAAAATGTACAAAGGACTCAGCAAATATTGAGAAATAAAATAAACGAGGAACGTATTAGGGCAAAAGAAAATATAATCAAGGAAAAGGTCAGGAAGTAATAAAATATTGATAAAGTCTATATAACACGATAAAACTTTTCTTCGAGTCAGCAATGAACTATTAGATGTAAAGGTAAACTTTACGTTCGAATTTGAAATTGCAGACGTACGTGGCTCGATGTACTTTGAACAACTTTATGCTAAAACAGAAGTAGGGAAGAAGAGATGAAACCAATAAATTTTGTGTAAAAAATAGGGTAGGAGAATTGATCATGGGGGATAAATACAAAAGAGGCACTGCAAACTTAACTGGGATGAGAACAAGAGATGAATACAGGTCAATATTTGTGTGACAAGAAATACTACCATTACCTTATAGTATAGTTTTTCATCTTGTTGTATTACAATAGGTGATGATAATTTACGAAGAATGATTCGTTAATAATACCATAGTTCACTTGATATTAGTTTAATTCTTAAAATGCGTCGTAAATAGGCTGTTATTAATATTCTAAATATTCTCAGATACCAAGTCTAATGTGTTCTATCTACCGTGCATTCATTTTACCTCGCTACGAAAACTGTACCACATTATATTCGGGTCGAGCTGCCGAATACCGATCAGAATGTAAAGTGGTGGGGCGCGAGTCATTTGAATCACGACTATAACTGACTACTGATCGTACTAGCTGCAGCCCCACCACTAATTTGACTGTAGGCGTATCGATATCGTATTAACGGTCATTCGTGGTTTGCATTTGGGAGAGTGTGTTACGGTAAGACTTTTAAATTTAAATATCTTTTTAATTATATTACTTTGATAATGTATACATTGGAAGAAAAAATTCAAATGATAACATGGGCTTTAAAAGGTAATTCTTTACGGCGCATCTAGCGCCTTTTGTCTGAAAAGTGTGTAGATCGGCCCTTTCCTACATTAACAACAATATCATTAGCAGTTAAAAAGTTTAAATCAGAAGGTTGCATTTTGGGATGTAAATGTCATAAAATACGGAGAATAAATAACGATAAAGAAATGCAGGAAGTCATGGTGTGCGCAATGGTCGAAGAAAATTCCAATATTACTATATCTAAAATATCAGAAGAGATAGGTATTAGCGTGGGTAAAGTTCATAAGATATTAAAGAAAAATAAATACACATCCTATAAATACCAAACTCGTCAGGAAATTTTTCATGCTGATCAACACCGCAGAATGGAATTTTGTGAAACTGTAATAGAACGTGTAAATGCGAATGAACACTTCACTGAGATTATCGTGTTTACCCATAAATCCACGTTTCCGTTGCACGGTAAACACAATCCGTCGAATCTTCGATATTGACCTATTAAAAACGAGTATCGACAATTGAATACGGGGACACAGTATCCTAAAAAATTAAATGTTTGGGCTGGTATTTATGGCAATAATATTATTGGTCCATTCTTTATCGAAGGATATTTAAATGGCGAAATATATTTGAATCTTCTTCGAAACGACATTGTCCCTGCTTTGAGAACTATTAATCCAAATTTAGAGAACGTATGGTTCCAGCATGATGGTTGTCCGGCGCATGGAACTAGAATTGTGAATGAATATTTAAATAATATATTCCCCCAAAGAGTTATATCTAATAGTGGTACAATTCGCTGGCCACCAAGGTCACCAGACTTAGCCCCTAATGACTTTTTTTATGGGGTTACATAAAATCAAAGTTATATGGGCATCAAGACGAAAGGGCTAACAATTTGGAAGAATTACGGGTTAATATCGAACACCAATTCCAAATTATTAATCCTCTTGTACTGGCCAATGTTCGAAATGAATTTTATAATAGATTGGGGTACTGTTTAGCGCAAGCAGGAGGGACATTTGAGAATTTAATTAATTGAATTTATTTTCTGTATTTAAAAAGTATTTTATAAGTTTTGGCAAGTTATATTTATTTTCTGTTTAAAGAGTATTTTTTAAGTTCCGAGAAGTTATTTTATTTTTTAGCTTCTTTAAGTTTTTTTTTATTTTCAAACGTTTTATTAGAAAACGTCTTTTAGTTCAATGCGAAACTTATTGTAAAAATACCTAATTGTACAGTTAAAAGTAATTATATGTAATTTATTAATTTTTGGACGTAAACAATTTGGACAGTCAGTGATGGACCTTTCGCCGAGTACCACGAACAACTACTTAATCTGTAGTCAGCCGTTGTTGTGATTCGACTAACTCGCGCCCCACCAAATTACATTCTGTTCGGCATTCGGTATCTAGACCCGAATATAATATGATACGGTGTTTGTAGCATTTTAATATGATAGCACGGTATATGTGCGTATAGACCGACATGAATTGCTTTTCTATTTAATATTTGAACTGTTATATTTACGTTTGTAGAATTATATGTACAAACAACAAACATCTCCACTTTGTTGTTCAAAATTAAATTGCTATTTCAATTTTTCCCCACTAGATGTCCGTTTTTCTGTTGCAAATGTTTCTTGATTTACCCACATGTTCTCAGAAAATTTGTTCATAATTTTAAGCTTAACATTGGAGTCAAGACGTTGTAATACTTGTGGATAGAGATAAATGAATTCTCGAACTTCTTCAATACTTGAGATCCAAAAATGTATACGAAGAAATAATTATTAATGTTCGTCAGAAATTGAACTAGAAGGCATTAAATTTCAATTACATCTTTTTTTCGTATGAACTGTTCGATACACAATCGTAAAAATTAAAACAATTTCAAAAAATATGCCTTCTTTATTAAACTATATTTGAACAAACAATAATAGTTCCAACATAAGTTTCCAACATATAAAACATATAATTCATGTATCTTCTTAAGTATTATTTTGAACTAGTATCACACATTAATCACGAAAAGCTATATAAAATATTAATATTATTTTGTACAAGAAAATTTGAAAAAGTTATTACTTTCTGAATAAACAATACAGTGCATATACAATTTTCAAAAAATACTTTTAGATTAACTTTTTATAATACAATGTACGTATAAATGGAAAGGCATGAATTAAGTTAAGTTGAAACAATATCTCCCACTTTGTGGAATAAAAATTATCTAAGACATGAGAAAAATTAACTATACACATTTACTTCACATAAAACATTCCTAATTAAGTATTATTTTGAACTGGTATCACACACTTTAATCACGAAAAGCTATATAAAATATACAATTTTCAAAAAATACTTTAATTAACTTTTTCTAATACAATGTATGTATAAATGAAAAGGAATGAATTAAGTTAAGTTGAAACATCTCCCACTTTGTGGAATAAAAATTATCTAAGACATGAGCAAAATTAACTATACACATTTACTTCACTTAAAACATTCCTAATTAAGTATTATTTTGAACTGGTATCACACATTTTAATCACGAAAAGCTATTGTTACACTCTCTATATATAATAATTTCTTATATCGTTTTTAAGATTAATTTATTTAATTTTAATTTGAATTCCTAAATTATTATACCGTCATTATTTGTCCGGTACTCGTATATATATTCAGATGCAGAGTCCTTTTGTGTTAGTCACGTACAAATGGTCAAGGCTGCAATAAACACGGAAATCAGGTACTAAAGACTGTACTTGAAGTTACCAACTTTACACTGACTCATATTCGATATCAATTTTATATTGATTTTTAAATGCAAGCTTCAAATACCAATCTGACTAATTTTTTCTCTTTTACACAATTCTGTGTAGATAATTTGCTTAATGCTTATATTGAAATTAAAATCACAATTTTAATGTAGCTAATTTGTTTCCCGCCAAGTGGTAGCGTGCCTGTCCTTGTTTGCTATTGGTTAATTCAAACATGACCAATACCCCCTCAGTTATGGGGTCGGTTCCTTATAAAGACATAGCCGTGAGAGAACAACCCTCTTCGCTTTCCGTCGTCATCCAGACTACACGCGTCCTCCACGTGTTTGTGCCGCGAACCGTTATTCGCGCTTCTTGTGACCTCGTGTTTAATTTCGCGGACGCGGAATATACACAGCCTCCTGATCCAGGATATATACATATACACAAACACGCAAGTACACGCATCGCCCGATGCACATTTTAATCTAACTCTTTGTATATTGTATTAAACAGCTAAATATCGTTAGACTTGTCTTCTATTATAGCTTTGCTATTACGTTTATCATATTTTATTTGTTGCTCTCGTTCTTGTTAACTAGCTCTATTTAACCCATTCAAGCTTTGAGAATTAATTTAACTTGTGAATAAAATTTTAAAGGCGTTCCTGTCGTTTTATTTCCACTAATAATCTTTCTTTCAGCTTAGCACACGTCCTGGGCTTTTGATGCTCATTGTACACAACTACTAATTATTAACTCCTCACATTACATTCAATTATATTACTTTCTTTTCTTTTATTTGCATTTATTACAGTGCTTTAGCTAGCCGAACACGCGCTCGTAATAAATTGACTAACCAACACGTGCAAATAAATATTCTCTATTAGATAATATCCCTATTATTATTTATTAAAGCAAAGGTGGTAATAATTTGTCTCAATCAATAAATCATCCACATTCACCTAACCAACCACATCATTCACTCATTTTATTTTCTTCAAAGGAGGAGGTAATACTATATAAAATATACAATTTTCAAAAAATACTTTTAGATTAACTTTTTATAATACAATGTATGTATAAACGAAAAGGAATGAATTAAGTTAAGTTGAAACATCTCCCATTTTGTGGAATAAAAAGAATCTAATACATGGGAAAAATTAACTATACACATTTACTTCACATAAAACATTCCTAATTAACTATTATTTTGAACTAGTATCACACATTTTAATCACGAAAAGCTATATAAAATATACAATTTTCAAAAAATACTTTTAGATTAACTTTTTATAATACAATGTACGTATAAATGGAAAGGAATGAATTAAGTTAAGTTGAAACAACATCTCCCACTTTGTGGAATAAAATTATCTAATACATGAGAAAAATTAACTATACACAATTACTTCACATAAAACATTCCTAATTAAGTATTATTGTGAACTAGTATCACACATTTTAATCACGAAAACCCATATAAAATATACAATTTTCAAAAAATACTTTTAGATTAACTTTTTATAATACAATGTATGTATAAATGGAAACGAATGAATTAAGTTAAGTTGAAACAACATCTCCCACTTTGTGGAATAAAAATGATCTAAGACATGAGAAAAATTAACTATACACATTTCCTTCACATAAAACATTCCTAATTAAGTATTATTTTGAACTGGTATCACATATTTTAATCACGAAAAGCTATATAAAATATACAATTTTCAAAAAATACTTTTAGATTAACTTTTTATAATACAATGTACGTATAAATGGAAAGGAATGAATTAAGTTAACTTGAAACAACATCTCCCACTCTGTGGAATCAAAATTATCTAAGACATGACAAAAATTAACTATACACAATTACTTCACATAAAACATTCCTAATTAAGTATTACTGTGAACTAGTATCACACATTTTAATCACGAAAACCCATATAAAATATACAATTTTCAAAAAATACTTTTAGATTAACTTTTTATAATACAATGTACGTATAAATGGAAAGGAATGAATTAAGTTAAGTTGAAACAACATCTCCCACTCTGTGGAATCAAAATTATCTAAGACATGAGAAAAATTAACTATACACATTTACTTCACATAAAACATTCCTAATTAAGTATTATTTTGAACTAGTATCACACATTTTAATCACGAAAAGCTATATAAAATATACAATTTTCAAAAAATACTTTTAGATTAACTTTTTATAATACAATGTATGTATAAGTGGAAAGGAATGAATTAAGATAAGTTGAAACAACATCTCCCACTTTGTGGAATAAAATTATCTAATACATAAGAAAAATTAACTATACACAATTACTTCACATAAAACATTCCTAATTAAGTATTATTTTGAACTCACGAAAAGTATCACAAAAAATACATTTTAATACAATGTATGTATAAATGGAAACGAAAAGCTATGTGAGAAAAAAATATACAATTTTCTAATTAAGTATTAAAAATACTTTTAGATTAACTTTTTATAATACAATGTACGTATAAATGGAAAGGAATGAATTAAGTTAAGTTCAAACATCTCCCACTTTGTGGAATAAAAATTATCTACGACATGAGAAAAATTAACTATACACATTTATGTACTTCACATAAACATTCCTAATTAAGTATTATTTTGAACTGGTATCACACATTTTAATCACGAAAAGCTATATAAAATATACAATTTTCAGAAAATCCTTTTAGATTAACTTTTTATAATACAATGTACGTATAAATGAAAAGGAATGAATTAAGTTAAGTTGAAACAACATCTCCCACTTTATAATACAATGTATGTATAAATGAAAAGTATTTTTTGAAAATTGTATATTTTATATAGCTTTTCGTGATTAAAAAGTGTGATACTAGTTCAAAATAATACTTAATTAGGAATGTTTTATGTGAAGTAAATGTGTATAGTTAATTTTTCTCAGGTCTTAGATAATTTTTATTCCACAAAGTGGGAGATGTTTCAACTTAACTTAATTCATTCCTTTTCATTTATACATACATTGTGTTATAAAAATACTTAATTATAAATGTTTTATGTGAAGTAAATGTATATAGTTAATTTTTCTCATGTCTTAGATAATTTTTATTCCACAAAGTGGGAGATGTTGTTTCAACTTAACTTAATTCATTCCTTTCCATTTGTACGTACATTGTATTATAAAAAGTTAATCTAAAAGTATTTTTTGAAAATTGTACATTTTATATAGCTTCTCGTGTTTAAAATGTGTGATACTGTTACACTCTCTATATATAATAATTTTTTATATCGTTTTTAAGATTAATTTATTTAATTTAAAATACAATTCGATCTTGAATTCCTAAATTATTATACTGTCATTATTTGTCCGGTCCTCGTATATATATTCAGATGCAGAGTCCTTTTGTGTTAGTCACGTACGAATGGTCAAGGCTGCAATAAACACCGAAATCAGGTACCAAAGACTGTACTTGAAGTTACCAACTTTTCACTGAATTCGATATCAATTTAGTTATATTGATTTCTGAATGCAATTCGCTATTCAAATACCAATCGCGATTTGGTATTTCTTTTACACAGAATACACGTCTACTATTCTGTGTAGATAATTTGCTTAATGCTTATATTGAAATTAAAATCACAATTTTAATGTAGCTAATTTGTTTCCCGCCAAGTGGTAGCGTGCCTGTCCCTGTTGTTTGCTATTGGTTAATTCAAACATGACCAATACCCCCTCAGTTATGGGGTCGGTTCCTTATAAAGCCATAGCCGTAAAAGAACAGCTCTCTTCGCTTTTCTATCATCATCCAGACGACACGCGTCTTTCACGTGTTTGTGCCGCGAACCTTTATTCGCGCTTCTTGTGACCTCGTGTTTTCGCGTTCGCGGAAAATACAGTTTCCTGATCCAGGATAGATACATATACACAAACACGCAAGTACATATATGCACATTTTAATCTAACCTTTTATTTTATACTTTATTAGCAGCCTTCGTACACCCAGACTTATCTTTTATTACAGCTTTGCTATTACGTTCATTATATTTTATTTGTTGCTCTAGTTCTTTTTAACTATTTCTATTTACCACATTCAAGCTTTAAGAATTAATTTAACTTGTGAATAAAATTTTAAAGGCATTCCTGTCGTTTTATTTCAACTAATAATCTTTCTTTCAGCTTAGCATACGTCCTGGACTTTTGATGCTCATTGTACACAACTATTAATTATTAACTCCTCACCTCACATTACATTAACATTGAATTAACCGTCATTCACTCATTCATTTTTATATTCATTCAAACACATTTTTCTTTGCCTTTCTCATTTTTTTTTAATTCAAAGGAGGATATAATAATACCAGTTCAAAATAATACTTAATTAGGAATGTTTTATGTGAAGTAAATGTGTATAGTTAATTTTTCTCATGTCTTAGATAATTTTTATTCCACAAAGTGGGAGATATTGTTTCAACTTAACTTAATTCATTCCTTTACATTGTATTATAAAAAGATAATCTAAAAGTATTTTTTGAAAATTGTATATTTTATATAGCTTTTCGTGATTAAAATGTGTGATACTAGTTCAAAATAATACTTAATTAGGAATGTTTTATGTGAAGTAAATGTGTATAGTTAATTTTTCTCATGTCTTAGATCATTTTTATTCCACAAAGTGGGAGATGTTTCAACTTAACTTAATTCATTCGTTTCCATTTATACATACATTGTATTATAAAAAGTTAATCTAAAAGTATTTTTTGAAAATTGTATATTTTATATAGCTTTTATGATTAAAATGTGTGATTACTAGTTCACAATAATACTTAATTAGGAATGTTTTATGTGAAGTAATTGTGTATAGTTAATTTTTCTAATGTATTAATTAGATAATTTTATTCCACAAAGTGGGAGATGTTGTTTCAACTTAACTTAATTCATTGTTTTCCATTTATACATACATTGTATTATAAAAAGTTAATCTAAAAGTATTTTTTGAAAATTGTATATTTTATATAGCTTTTCGTGATTAAAATGTGTGATACTAGTCCAAAATAATACTTAATTAGGAATGTTTTATGTGAAGTAAATGTGTATAGTTAATTTTTCTCATGTCTTAGATAATTTTTATTCCACAAAGTGGGAGATGTTGTTTCAACTTAACTTAATTCATTCCTTTCCATTTATACGTACATTGTATTATAAAAAGTTAATCTAAAAGTATTTTTTAAAAATTGTATATTTTATATGGCTTTTCACACATTTTAATCGCGAAAAGCTATATAAAATAAACAATTTTCAAAAAATACTTTTAGATTAACTTTTTATAATACAATATATGTATAAATGGAAAGGAATGAATTAAGTTAAGTTGAAACAACATCTCCCACTTTGTGGAATAAAAATTGTCTAAGACATGAGAAAAATTAACTATACACATTTACTTCACATAAAACATTCATTTCTTGAAAAAAAGGGAACCAATACGCTTTTATTTATCACTATTTTCCGGTTTTAATAATGCACCGATCTTATCGTAGACAATTCGCATCTTTTTATAGAGACCAATAGAACAACCATTCTTCTGTATTGTGGAAAATTTAAATGTACGAAATGAATTATCTTCGTCTATATAACTGATTGCAGCCATTAAAGGACACATCATTATCTTTGTATGATCACCAAAATTCATCTGTAAAGAAACGGAAATATATACTACTCTGGGCAAAAAATAGAAAACATTTTAATTTAAATTTCGCGCGAAAACCCATTCGTCGAAATATTTTTTTCTAGGTTGGTATGACTGTCAGTGACATCTGTGCCAAATGTCACATCAAAATAATCATTAGTGTTTAGTATACGCTTGTCTTTCTAAAGTACAAAAAGTGCATTCGGCGATTTTTACAATGAGTGAAATTATTCAACAAAGAAGTTCCATTAAATTTTGTGTACGGACTCAAATTTCTGGTGCCGAAAAGTTCAGAATGTTGCAAAAGGCCTTGATAATTGTTTGTCGCGAGTAAGTGTTTTTGATTGGTACAAATTATTCAAAGAGGGACGAGAACGCGTTGATGACGAACCAAGTCCAGGACGGCCATCAACATCAACCGATGATCAACACGTCAATAGAATCAAGGAATTGGTGCTTGAGAATCGACGATTAACAGTCAGAGACCTTACTGGCATCGTTGGAATATCGGAAGGATCAGTGAAAACCATTTTGAAAGATTATTTGGGCCTAAGAAAAGTGAAAGCACGATTTGTTCCAAAATCACTCAATTTTTTCGAAAAACGGCGTCACGTTGACGTCTGTGAAACAATGCTTTCCGACTATCAAGACAAAATAAAAGGCATCATAACTGCAGATGAGATTTGGATCTACGCTTATGACTCGGAAACAGA